>AYEL01081642.1:0-20065 GCA_000484575.1 Olivierus martensii | reverse complement strand
TTTCGAGGTTTTCTGCTTCGCTTGAGACAATCATACATATTAATATCAATGAGCCAATCATGTTTGTTGAAGGTTAGTGTAATATCAATGAGCCAATCATGTTTGTTGAAGGTTAGTGTTATATTGCCTGAAAGAAAAAGAGTTATCTAAATAACCTAATCTTAGAATTTCGTGTATAATTTTTAAATAACAAAATAAGAGGAGAAAATAGATAAATGAACAGCCTAATTCATTAAGATAATGCGATATATTTATACAAACGACTCTTTCCTATTCTGTGGTTTCATATCTGCAACTCGAATACTTAGTCTATCTAGCCGTTCTGACAGTCCATTCATTGTATCCGCATCATGCCTCTGCCTAGAGGAAATAGGTAAAATCCATGGAACATCTGGAACCAGCCCATTGTATCCGCATCATGCCTCTGCCTAGTGGAAATAGGTAAAATCCATGGAACATCTGGAACCAGCCCACGACTTCTAAGTGTGTATCTCAGTTGAGCATCCTCTTGAGCAGGTATGCTTGGTTCTCTATGTTCAGAAGGAGGAGCTAGCATTCTTCGTTCGTCCCAATATCGCCAATAAATGTCATCAATAGGTTCAGGTAGTTGTTCTACCTCTGCTTGTCCCTCAATAACATCATTTGTGTCCCGCCTATCGCTCTCAGTTGTAGCTGCTATATCGTCATCTAAGCCATACTCCCCTGTGGCAGGTTTTAGCCTATTTGCATGGACTTGCTGCTTTTTCTGGGTTTTTATGTGTTGAATTTCAAAGTTTACAGGTCCCAGTTGTCTTACAACTCGAAAAGGTCCCGTCCAACGTGAAGCTAATTTTTTGCTACAACAAGGCTTAGTTTGAACTTCTTGTAAATATACTCTGTCCCCTAGATTAATAGTATATCCTTTGTGTCTCCTGTCATGAAATTTTTTTCGTTTTTGTGCCTCCTCCTGTGAATATTTTTGAATTACTTCATAAGCATTCTGAAGTCTGGCCAGCATTTCGGTTTTGTAAGTTACATCAATATCATATCGAGGTCTTCGAGCTGATGTGTCTATATCAAAAATAAAGTTAGGATCATGTCCATAAATCAGATAGAAGGGACTTTCAGCTATAGACGAATGTATGGCTGTATTATAGGCATAGAGGGCGTATGGGATCCATTCGTCCCAGTTTCTTTGATCTCTGTCTACATAGTGAGCTATAATGTCTATTAATGTCTTATTAAAACGCTCCACTATTCCATTTGTGGCTGGGTGATATGCAGAGGTGTATATTCATTCTATTTTTAGAGCTTTGCAAATTTCTTCCATGAGCCGAGCCATGAAGTTGGCATCCCTATCTGAGAGCAGTTGTTTTGATGGCGAGTGTCGGAGTATTATCCGTTCTACAAAAGCACGTGCAATCGTATCAACTTTTTGATCTGGGAGCGCAGCACATTCTGCATAATGGGAAAAATGGTCCACCATTACCAAAATATATTTATTTCCTTGATTGGAAGTAGGTAATGGCCCTAAAATGTCTATTCCCATTCGTAAAAAAGGGGCATCAACATCTGCAAATAGTTGGAGAGGTTGTTGAGTTCGCGGATCTATCCGTTTCCTAATGCAGTAGTTTTCACAATGATCACAATAATCTTTTACATCTCTCCGTAGGGTTGGCCAATAAAACTGAGATTCTATTTTTTGATGCATCTTTTTGTTTTTAAATGACCCGATGTAGGGATGTCATGGTAAAGTTTTAAAATATATTCTGTCATCACCCTAGGAATCACAATTTGATACCAGCATTCTTTTCTATGATTTGGAGTGTGTATATGATATAACAGATCATCGTTATCTATTATAAAAGATTCTAATTTATCTGGAAAAGTTTCACCTTTTTTAATTCTTAAATTTTGCTTAATAATTTCTCGAACTCGATTCCAAAGAGGATCTTTAACTTGAGCGTCCCGAATAGATTGTTTGCTATAGATTGGGGAGAAGGAGTTAATCTGATTTATAGATATTCTACTAAGACTATCAGCATTATTATGAATTTTACCTGGTTTATGAACGATGTCGAAACTATATTCTTGTAAATATAAGTTCCATCGTGCTAAACGGGAACTTGGGTCTTTAACGTTGATTAACCATTTTAATGGCCGATGATCAGTTATAATTGTAAATTTTCGGCCATATAGATACGGTCGAAAATACTTAATGGCCCAAATTACGGCTAAACACTCCTTTTCTGTTGCACTGTAGTTTATTTCAGAACCCTTTAGTTGTCGGCTGGCATATGCTATAGGAAATTCATTCTTCCCCTGATTCTGCGCTAACACTGCGCCTAAAGCGGTAGATGACGCATCTGTTGATAGTATGAATGGCTTATTAAAGTTGGGATAACTTAATAGAGGGGCTGATATCAAAATTTGCTTTAAGTGTTCAAAGGCTGATTGCTCTGGTTCTTCCCAAATGAATTTGGTTCGATTTCTTAACAGTTCTGTGAGAGGTTTGGCAATTTTGGCATAGCCATCTATATGGCGTCGATAATACCCAGTTAAGCCTAAAAATGTGCGAACATCTTTTTCACATTTAGGAGTTGGAAAATTTTTGACACACACAATTTTGTCGGGATCTGGTCGTACTCCCTCTGCGGAAATTATATGTCCTAGATATTTAGTTTGGCGCTGTAAAAATGAACATTTTTTTGGCTTTAATTTCAGTCCTGCTGTTTCGAGTCTCTTGAAAACAGCTTCTAATCGTTCTAAATGCGTTTGAAGATCTGGACTAAACACCAGAATATCGTCCATATACACCAAGCACACCTTCCCCTTAAGACCACTTAATACTAAATCTGCGAGTCTTTGCCAGGTAGAGGGCGCATTACACAATCCCATCGGCATTCTGGTAAATTCATAATGACCATTTGTCGTAGAAAAAGCGGTCTTTTCTCGTTCCTTAACTCCCACCTGCCAAAATCCGGATATAGTGTCCATAACGGAAAAGTATTTTGTATTGGCCAACATGCTAAGTGTCTCAGGTATCTGAGGTAAAGGGTAAGGATCTATACGGGTAATTTTATTCAATTTGCGATAATCGATCACTAACCTCTGTGTCCCATCCTTTTTCTTCACCAACAGCGCTGGGGCTGACCAAGGTGAATTCGATGGTTGAATTACACCGTTGTCCAAAAGTTCTCCTATAATTTCATCCAATTTCTCCCTCTGCGCATAAGGAATGCGATATGGGGCTTGATGTATTGGTAGTGCATCGCCTGTATGAATCTCATGTTCTATCCAGGTGCACAACCCTAAATCCGAATTGTTACTCGCAAAAATGTGTCTATATTTATAAAGTAAAGGTAATAAGGCTGCTTTTTCTTCCTCATTAATATCTTCCCAATTAAATAATTGTTCAAATTCCTGTGTTGTTAAATTTTTCTGTTTAGCTGTACTGTTAACGCAACTAGTAGTAGAATTTGCTTCTGTAGCAGTTTCTTTGACTGCTCTGACAAATTTCCCAACTGACTGGTTTTTCCTTAACTTTACGGGATCTTCAGTCAAATTTATAAGTCGAACGGGAATTATTCCTCTCCCATTGACTTTTGTTAACACATATGCACCTAGGATACCTTCTTGATTCAATTTAGGCTCTATTACACCAATAGTCCCAGGCCGTAATTTTTGCAGGCTCACCTTTGCTGCCACAATCATTTCCGATCTTGGTGGAAGGGTACTTCCATGTATTAATTTAATTGGATACGAACTTTTGCTCTGCATTTGTTTGTGAAAATATCGTGAAGTTCTTTTAAAAGTGTTCTGCAATGTATCAATGTTCTGTCTTGACCTCTCTTGCTGATCAACATTATATACAGGATAAGAATTAGTTGATAAATTGCAAAACCTCACTTCTTCCCCTCTAGAAAATTTGATTTTCCTATCCTTAAACGATATATTTACATTAAGTTTTTGTAAAATGTCTCTTCCTAATATACCTTTATAAGGATTTGTAGTAGCCATATCAACTATATAACATGGGTGAATAAATCGCTTTGGACCCAATTTCAACATTAAATTATATATACCGCTACATCTAAGTGGATGCCCAGTGATACCTTGTAATTCAGCCGGCTCCTCACTATTATTAATGAGATGTCTATCACATTTCTTAATTAATTCCGTCGAGATCAATGTCACCCTGGACCCCGTATCAACAAGTAATGGACAATGCATATTTTCTACTTTACATAATACTACTGGATCGCTTAATCTATCAAAATCCTTTTTCTTGGTATTCAACGTTACCAAAATAGTGTCGCGTTTCGTTTTAATATGTTTTGCTATTGCCCCCGGTCCTAATTGTCGGTGGGGGCCGTATCCCCGTTTTTTGGACCGATAAATCGCCTAGAGCTTCCCTTCTGAATGTTATTTGTACGACTGCGACATTCCCTAGCAAAATGCCCTATTCTCCCACAGCTATAACAAGTGATGTTTGGTCGGAAAACATTCTGCGCGAAATTTAATGGCGGATAGAACGATTTGAGTCTAGTCGTCACATCGTTCAAAGGCGGTCTATATCGATTGTATGACGATTGTTGTGGAAATGTTGAGGAATGTCCTGCCAATTTGTTCTGTCTAGATGTAGGTGTCTCTATTGGCCGCTGCATACCATTGTTTTCTATCCTACCAGCTTGGTATACTACAGACGAACATGCCTGCCTCCTGGGTAACGTTGGCTGGTGTATCAAAGCCGCTGGTTGCTCTTTGTTCTCTAGATTAGCTCTTAATTGCTCTAATTCTTCTCGCAACTCAGATATCTCGACATCTATCGCACTAATTGAATATTTAGGTTTTGCTGTTAATTGTTCTGCTAATTCTTCATTAAATGCTATTGCCACGGCTTGTTCAAAGGTTTCTGGATCTCTCGATATTACTTGACGTCTAATAGTGGGAAGTAAACCTGAAAGGAATTGAATTTTTAACTTCGCGTCTAATTCCCTTTGTAAGAAGCTGTCTATCACTCCTCTATCAGTGCCGCTAACTGTATCTGGAGTTGGACTAATCCCTGCAGCTAAGCTTTGCAACCTGACCACATATGTCTGTACGTCTTCCCCTTTTTGTTGTGTACACTGGTGGAATTTTTGCGTTCTGACAGATAATGGTTCAGTGTCGAATCTTTGAATCATAAGTTTCTTAAAGTCCTCATACTCAGTGACGTCTTTAATTTTTTGACTTCGATAGGCAAAGTCTCGGGCTATGCCCGTGAGCTTACATCGAGCGACTCTGAGACGTTCATTCTCATCCCACTGATGTAAATCTGCTACTTCTTCGAGTTGCTCGAAGAAGGATCGTATCTTCGATCCCAATTCGCCGTTAAAGCTAGGCAGTACCGTTCCTAGTGGAGCAAATGATTTTCCTATGCCTGCCGGCCTCCCGGTTCCATTCCCTGGTTGCGTTTGTGCCATGGTGCTTGCGATATTTTGTCAATTTTACCGGCTCGAACCCATTTCAGCACCTCACCACACTCCTAACACCACTGTAAGGTTTCGAGGCGGTATATACGCGTTAGTGCGACCGAATTGATGAGCAGGTGTGAGTCCTGGCACAAGGGGTCCAGAACATGGGAATTAGATACACTAAGATACGATACAGAAAATAAAAAGAAGGTTTATTTTTAAAAATATACTAAAAACATATCAAAAAGGAAACAAAGCCGTCGCTTGCAATATAGTAATTTTAATTGTTATAAAAAAAACAAAGGGGGCGCGCAATATCCAACCCGCACGTACCTGGAGAAAGGTTGTTTTCTTGGGAAGGAGAAGTAGGAGACTCCGGACTCTGGGTTTTTTTTCTCACTGCTTCCGTTTATCCTCCTTCCTTTAGTGTAAATCCTTAATTCGTTTATTTTTCCTTTGTTTTGTTTTTGTGAGACTTAATTACCTATGTCTCGTTACTTCCAGATCTCGGAGACTTCTCTCCTCTTTTTTCGTTCTCCTTCCTCTTTCCCATGGTTTTATTGTTCCGTGTATGACTCCTATCGCTCAGGTTGAATTTTCATATCAGCAACAATTTACGGGGGGCTTCGTTAATTGACTTCGGTTCCCTTTTTTTTAAATTCATCTTATACAATTTTCTATAGTTTGTGGATTAATATAATAACATAATATCATAACATAATTTTGCTATAAACGCAGGAGTAGATTAATATAATGACATAATATAACAACATATTTTTGCTATAAAGCAAAAGAAAGTGCCTCCCAGGGACTTACAACTACACTAACTATCCACGAAGAGATATTAATTGTGTAAAGCGAGAAATGTCCATCCTACGAGACTGCGAAAAGATAGAAAGCAGTCTAGCAAAGTCATGTTGTCCGTGTTTTGGAACAACAAAGTTTGTCCTATTGACAGATTACTTACAAAAAAGTCAACAATAACAGGGGCATACTACAGAAACTTACTACAAAAGTTATGAGACAGTATCCAGGAGAAAAGTCGGTTTGCTATCGAAAGGTGTGTTGCTGTTAGCTGACAATGCATCTTCACATCAAGTTGCAGAAACAGAAACTTTTCTGTACAAACATGATATGAAACCTTGTCCCATCCTCCGTATTCTCTCGACCTGGCACTTTCAGACTTCTTCTTGTTTCGAAATATGAAAAATCATTTAGAGGGAAGAAGTTTCTTTGATGATGATGAGGAAATTACTGTGATGGAGAACTGGTTCGCTTCCACATCTGCTGATTTCGACACAGATGGGATTAAGCAATTATTTCACAGGTGTGAGAAGTGTGTGGCTCTGGAAAGTGGATAAATAGAGAAGGAAAAGTTGGAGGACCAAATTTTAGATCCTTAACATATCCGCCTCATGACGAGAGTAAGAAATTTTTAGCCTCCCCTCGTTTAAGAACACCAGAAACTACGATAGATGTTCTAAGGATATAAAAGATATTAGGATAGAAAACTGATATTTAACTAAATAAATGATTACATTTCTTGTGAAAAAATTGAAAAATTATAAATTTAAACTGAGAAATTCACAGAGAAAGAAGTGACGAAAGTTGTTATTTATATTAGCATATATACCGCCAAACAGAAAAAGAAATTTGAATAAAAAATCCATTGAGAATGGTTTGAGCAATTCAGGTATATAATCGCATACTTTTCAATGTCAACTGAAATCTTTTTATAGTTTGAAGAATAAATACTGTAGTATCTTTAATTATATATCTATTTTTTCATGTGGTGATATTTCTCAGTTCGAATACATAAGTTACTTTACCATTAGAAAAATTGAATGGTTTTTGTAATATTGGGATATTTTCAAGTGTATATATTAGTACAGTAGTTTTTGTTTGTAATACAAACAAAAACTACTGTACTGTATTTCTAAAAAAAAAGCCATTTCAAAATTTTGACGACTGAGTAACTTACAAATAACACTCATACCTGTAAATAACGAAAATCACAGAATTCGTTATTAAAATTGCTCCTACTATACTCAAAATAATAATGATATTTGTTTCAGTCTTGCTTAATCCGTTCATTTGAATTTGCTCTTTGGACGATTCTATAAAAAGAAAAAAATAGTTAAATATTAAAAAGTGTTATTTCACAAAATTTTATAATTGAAAATATCTTATATAACACGCATTTTTATCATAAAATTTTGATTTAGAAAAATTGCATTAATTTTCTTTATAGCAAATTGAATGATTTTTATCTATTCACTGGAAAAATTTCCAAAAATAATTTTCTAACTTTAAAAATCGTCTAGAATCGGATGTCATTGAAAAAAAAATGTTTTCTATAATAAATATCCTGAAAATAAATGTCATTAAATATTAACTAAATAAAATTAATTCCTTTTATTTTTCATTTTATCTTAAGATTGCTAATTAAGCATTTTGATTTATTAAACGTTCTTCTCAATCTAAGAATTGGCAAGAAAGCGAAAGGATCATCTTCATATCCGTTCGCTGTCATCCGTCCGTTTTTAATATTTTGATTGTTCGCAGAAATTTATTGAACATCGACAAAATAGGAAAACAATTTTAAATATTTTTACATCTGAGTACCAAAAAAATACCTATTGTTGCTGGGATGTAACTAGATCCATTGCTACGTCATAATCTAGTAAAAATACAAAAGAAAACATAAAAGAGTGAAATCCAAGTTATGTCTTACAGAATGATTTTTCTATTTCAGATTCAGCAGTTAGCGCCGCAAATTCTATCTAAACTTTTTTAATCACGCACCCGCTTTTATCAGTAAAGAATAGCAGTAGCTATTTCATACAATAGAGACAGATTATGATGGACAAAAATAGGCACACTCTTAAAGATTTCTCATGCATCTCTAGAGATGCGCGCAACACATTTTGGAGCACTAGTTCTAGACAACACTTCACTAGTGAAGCAGCCCTTGAATATTATTACATCATAACGATATTGGTGACGTAACAAAATGACAGCAGCAATTCTTAGGAAACATTGAGAACACACCTATATGGAAGATGATTTGCTAACTTTTATTATTAATATCAGGAATCTGATGACTCAATTTGCTATACAGAAAATTTTACAACTTAAGCATCTACTTTCAGTTCTTTTAACAGAAAATTTAAATATTGTATTTTAATTTTTGGATTCACGGATTTTTAAATGGTATCTCTCAATGATTAAAAAAATTATAGGAGGAAAATTTATAAAATCAATTTTTAACATTAAAAACATTACCATATATGTAAACAAAATAATTGATTATATAGTAAAATATTAAAAACCTACTTGTGTTTGTGCAGTTATCTATCGAAACTGGATAACCGTTACTACAATGACATAAATTTGAAATACATTTGGCATTGTAGATATCACAATCGGTATTATCCCAACATTTATATTCAACTAAGAAAAAAAATGATGCGATGTTTTATCATTAGAAGACCTACATCTTGAAACGTATTTTGCATAAAAATTGGGTTTTAGAAAAAGTAATATACCTAATTTCATACAAATGGTAACACTCGATGAAACACTACCCTGCTGATTAGTTGCTTCACAGAAATAAGTCGTGTTTCTCCTGCATTTCAGAATAGTCAATTCTCCGATGACAATTCCATTCTCTCGTCTATACCAACGAGAAGAATACCATATTCCACTAGATTTCAGCATACCATACCCAATTATCCCCCATGATATTTTTGCCTCGTAACCTTGAGTTTCACATATGAGAGATTTATAGCAGTGATCGGGTGCTACCGTATGATCGTTATTGAAAGGTTGCAGATCTTTAATAATTGGTGGAGAATCTGAGTAGAAAATACTTATTTAAATAAAATCTTTTTAAAAATAAATATATTTGCCTTTATAAAATTGTGTTTAAATTTACCTTTACCGATGCATGCTGTTTCATTTTTACATAAACAGAGATGCTCCTGGCATTTTGAGTTTTTATAAGGCTTGCAGTCGCTGTCGTCTAAACATTCCCATTCTTCTGTTATTAAAAAGTAAATTTTAGTAAAAACGAGAAAAGTTTAACATTTATTTTCGTGTAAATAATCATAGCAAAAATAAATATTAACTGAGCTCTCATAACTTTATGCAAACATGACCTTCTCATTGATATCACTATTTTAAATGCTATAATTTGATGTCTGACAGTAACAATGATGTCTTCAAGATCATAGAGAAAAAAAGCGAAAATCGAGATTTCCATATTAAACAAAATTCATAATCTTATAAAAAAAGCGTCATATACTCATCATATTTTTTAGTCGTATATCATTGCGAATATGATTGATGAAATTTATAAGCACAAGATTATATATTTATTTTCTTCCATGACAAAAAAATGAAGCGAAGAAAAAGAATGAACTACACTAAAAACCATTTATCGAAAATCTTGAAAAAAACTTAATTGACAAAATTTCAAATACACCAACCCTTCAATATTCGCGAATTTAGATATTCGCTAGGTATCATAAAATTTAACTTATTATAATTACAATACAGTATACAGTCGTTTTATTTTCCTTCTATCTGATTTTTCTCGTGGATGTTTAAAATTGTTTTTATCCGCATTTCAATTTAGTTTTCACTAATTTTTTTATTTTTCGTAGTTTTTTAGACTTTAAATCTGAAATTAAAGTTCTAAGCATGAGGAAATATAAAAGTTATATATCAGTGGTTCTCAACCTTTTTTTGTTGAGGAACACATTTTAATATTTTAAAATTTGGCGGTACACCTAAATATTTTAAATAATAATTTAGATTTAATATATATGATTCATACAATTACATAGGCCTACATACAATTCATTCTTAAGTTTTTGCGACACATTGTCAAAGCTTTGAGAACCACTGTTATATATTTAAGTGGGATAATATAATCAGATTAAAATGCTTAATTGCGAATTTCTACTTCTGCGATGTTATTCCAAATGTACTCTTTGCGAATTCTGAAGAGCTGGTATATATCGAATTTACGATCTTGTACAGTATTCATAAAACGTGAAATGTTATTTGTTCGATGTGATATTAAGCTTTTTATAACATAAAACTAGAGATTTTTGAGTGATGGATGCTTTTCTCTTTAGAATAAAAAAACCCTATCCTATAACTATTGTTTTTATAATATAATAAAGAGGTGCACCAATAATCTTAAGCCAAGTTAGGATGATCATAATAAAAGTACCACTATTCAAAGTCATCTGCAATACGAAATTCGGTAGACATACATTGCAATGTATGCATAAGAGATTTTCACATAAACATAATTTCTTCCAAAAATTACAATCAAAGTAGATATGCATTGAGACTGTAAGAAATGTTTCATATGTTCTCCTTTATGTAAATAATAGATATGAAGAAAAGTGCGAGACATTTCTCGCGTAGTAGTAACATAATGTTTCTTTCCGCTTATGGAACATTATTTACTTATGAAGCTGATTTTATCAAAACAAAGATAATGTCATTGCAGCTCTTCGAAAATAAAGAAATTGCGAATAACTCTCATCCTTTGACATTATGAGTTCTCAGAAGCATGATTGTTCAATTTAAGATATAGGAAGTCTAAGAATGAGACCAAGAAGAAAGCGTGCCATTCCACTACACTACAATAAAGTATAGTTATTACTATAACAGACCTAGTAATCTTTATCAAATACAGTCGATTATGCAGTGCATGTATAATATCAAATCATTTAGTTAAGTTAGTTTGTATTATGCCGCTAAATCATACAAGGGATGCTTGGGCGGTGGCTACTTCGAATCCTACCATAAATTGTTCAACCGGTGATGGCGTCATCACGAAGGTTGTAAGATGGAATTTAACTGGCCCGGATTGGATTCCTCTTGAAAAACTAGAAGACTTAGGATCCAGAATTGAATCTAGAGCATCTAAACTGGAAAGAACTGTTTTACCAAGAGGCCGTTCCGGCTGACTAAAATATTTCTAGATATAATAGTCTTTTAAATATAATATCTGTACTTAAATAAAAAATTCAGCTTACTGATTTCAGACTCACATTTGTTTTGAAATCACTAAATCATGAATTTTATACAAAATAAAAATTTAAACACTATATCTTCCTAAAAATTATAGAAAGAATATTGATGCCATTTTGAATTTTGTAAATAGACAAAATAAATTTTTTTTTTCAAATTTTCACTCATTGAAATTTTGAAAATCATATTAAAATATAAATTAATCTTATAAGCTACGAAACTGATTTCAGTCACATTATATTTTGTTTTTATTTAAAGATTTTTTTGCAAGTTTTTAAGAAATCACAGGGTCAATTTAGTTAGTTTGAATAAAACCGCCGAATTACACACGGGACACTTTTGATTAGGTTAGTTAAGCCACAATAATATACTATATTTGGCAGTAGCCCCATTCAGATGTGTTTTGAGAATGTTATTTAATCTGTTGGTGTACAGTTTTGACAGTGTGTTTAGTTTTCTTCTGTTCTATGAGTCTGGTTTGCTGGAATCCCAAATACACCTCACTCTCTTCCATGGATTTGATAGTGTCTCCATTTTCAAGAGTGAAGCCGCCTTTCTTTAGAACTCCCATTTCAATGTGGAGTGTTTTGCATTTGTCTAGGCCAGCACTCCCCAATCTTTTTATGATTCTGAGTTACTTTTCCACTGGAGCGATATAGCGATCTACCAATATCCAGGGAATAAAAGTACAAAAATAGTAATGTCATCTATATAATTTAAAATTTATTAAATAAAATAAATCAATTCTTTATAATATGAAAATATCTATGAATACATGGGTACATAAACAAAAATTTTAATTCAATATTTGGCATTCTATAGATTTTGCAATTGATTCAATATTTGGCATTCTATAGATTTTGCAATTGATTCAAAATTTGAATTATATGAACGAAAGAGGTAATCTTAAAATTTTTACGAACATATTTTGTTGTGAATATAAGAAAGAGATAATCTTAAAATTTTTACCAACATATTTTGTTGTGAATGTATGTTCGATTTTAAATCTTTTAAAATTTTTTTGCTCTGCATATTTCAAAGTCTTTCGGATATTCATCTTCATAATTGGAGAACATTGTTCGAAAATGTCTTTCGATATTTCCCATTCATCATCATAATGATAGATTTTAATTTTATTTTCTACGCTCATAATTATGGCTAAAAAAGAAAAAATTTAATAATTGAAAAACTTTATTTTTTTTAATAAATTTATAATTTCACTTTACTTGTTTCAACAAAACACAGACCACCTTTACTACATACTGTAAAGTGGAAGTTTAACAAGCGAGTTGATCGGAAGATGGGTCGAAAGCTTGTGATTGACTAAAAAGCTTGTCGGGATCATTGGTAGCTCATGATCGATTGGTTGGGCAGCCCTGGTCTAGGCCAAACTCCATGCATATATCTTTTGAAAATGTTTGCATGATTTGTAACAGCTGTTGTAATTGTGTTTGTGTTGAGGCGTACAGCTTAATGTCATCCATCTAAAAGAGATGCGAGTGTGTGTAGTCTGTTGTTCAGTTTTGTCTAATGTCGTAGCCACAATTCGATATGTTCAGTTTGTTGAAGAGTGGATTTAGGGCGAGGTAGAACCAAAGTGGGCTGAGGGAATCGCTCTGGAAAATACCATGTCTAATATGTATGGGTTCTCTGGCTATGTGATTGTTATTTATGGTGACATGTAGTGTTGTTCTCCACTGTTCTGTATAATTGTAGTGTGTGTATTAGCCATGAATGTGGTATGCTGTCAAATGCCTTTTTGTAATCTATGTAAGCTGCGACAAATGCCTTTTTGTAATCTATGTAAGCTTCATGTAAGTGTCTGCGTTTTCAGTGTGTGTATTAGCCATGAATGTGGTATGCTGTCAAATGCCTTTTTGTAATCTATGTAAGCTGCGACAAATGCCTTTTTGTAATCTATGTAAGTTGCGTGTAAGTGTCTGCGTTATCTGTGTACTTGTTTTAGTAATGTTGTGTCGATGATCAGTTGCTCTTTGCACCCCATGTGGCTTCTACGGCAGCCTTTCTGTTATTCTGAGAGAATGTTGTTTTCTTCGAAGTGTGCGTTTTCTTCAATGTGTAATTTCTCCTTCCTTTGGTGCCCTGTCACATTTTGATTTGGTAAGACTTTTTTCTTTTGCTATTCTATTCTGTTCTTTGCACTTCATTCTGTATTGTTCTAGTAGTTAAACTTGAGTATAATTCATTGTTCCTTTTAAAAAATAAAATGTTTATAAAGCCCCCTTTATACTGCTTCTTACAGATGCAAAAACTTCTAAATCCAGTTGTGCAGATCTAATAATTTGTTTTATTTATTTATTATTTCTAAATTACAATGAATTATTTAAGCATAGAAAATAAATAAATGCTACTAATTTTTATCAGAAAGCCTACTTCTAGTAAAAAAAAATATATTTTTAAATGAATCTTTTAATATAGAGATTTCAATAAATATTGTAGAACCTATCAGAAATCATAGATAAATTTCTGTCAAAACAAAATTTTTTATTCTGACTGAAAAAGGATTAATAAGTAAAATGAATATTGAAAATATTAACATAAGATATATTCAAAACTTTATATTAAAAGTTTATTTTGTAAAAATATTTAATTAAAATTATGTTCAATTTCAATTAAAAACTTTTTTCATCAAATATATGATTCAACAAGCAGTTCTGAAAAGAATTAATCACTTACTTTCCAAACATATCCTTTAAAAAATACAGGAATACCTTGATTATCGCAATTATTGTTGCCACAGTTAAATTCGACCTTAAAGTACTTTAAGCGGTCTAGTCTGTAACAGGTATTGATCTCATCACTAATTGGTCAACACAGTTAGTGGGGTCAACCGGAAGATTGAAGGTTACTGCTCAATGAACTGAGCCTGGACTCCTGAAAAATTGGAAGTGTGGGACCTGACGAATCTCCAAAGTGATAAGAGAAGAATGTATTACGCGACCATCCAGCCAACATAAATAGCGACAGGTTAAAATTCATATCCAGAATGACAATTCATACAAATGAACTAGTCTAATAAAGAAATATAATTTTATTATGAGTTATTAAAATTAGAGCTGCTTTGATTATGAAAATTATTTATTTATTTTAATTTAGTAAATATGATAAATTTTTAACTTATTTCAAAACACGGTAATAAAAATATTATATATTGGAGTATGAATAGATGAAAGATGTTATTTTTAGGGTCTTCATGCGAAATTTGCGATGCCAAAACTGTAGGAAAATGCGAACCAGTTAAAAACCAATCACGAACATGTTAGATCCGTGATGGAGTCGGCGAAATTTACGAATGATGGAGAACAAAGGATCGAAATGAGCCTAATAAAAATATCTACAGAAGCACGATACACTTAAACACGGTATGATTATTTAGTGATGCTAAATTGGTCAGTTCCGCGCATGACGTCACCTGAGTTGCAAATCTGAAATGGACATTGTATTTGCTTATGAATAAGTCGTATCCGTTAGACGATTTTTTCGTGTTTTAACTGTTTTATTGTATGATTATTATTAAAATGATGAATTGTGCAGTGAGCGGTTGTAATAACCATTATAGAAATACAGAAAAAAAAGAAAAATCAGTTCCCTAATTTTAAAAGTTGAATTATAATTTATTACACTTTCTGAATTTATAACACTAATCATATTTGTATATTACAGTACATATATTTACAAATTTTCAATGTTTTAATTAATTTACAAAAAATTACAAATTTTGGTAATGTACTGTTTTATACTGTAATTTTTTCTAATGTGTGTGTTTTATTATTAAAAGTAAAACTTCTAACTGATGAATAACGACTTTTCTAATAATATAGTACAGTATTTCTATAGAAAAACGAAAATTATTGTGTTAAATTTAATTGCCAGACAGGCTGGCGGCTGGCGGGCCGCATCCGTCCTGCAAAGTAATTTTGTACGGCCCGCGAAAATGTTTTAGCTATTTGTTTAAATCATCGATGTATCGATATATACATTGTTGGTTTAAATCAGCCATTCTCAACCTGCGGCCCGCGGGCCTCATCTGGTGTATTACGTGCGGCCGGGAACGCACAATCATGAATTTAATGAAAGCGCGGAATTTTTCTCCCACATGCAAAAAATAAAAATAAAAATTCTGATATAAAAAATTTTTTTTAAATCTGGAAAAATTAGAATTTTCCTAATTTGCTAGCTCCTTCCTGATGCACTCATAAAATTTTACAGGTCATAGGTCAGTTTGGAAAACATTGACCTATGGCATTCACGAACTGAGAAGTCGAGTTTTTGTAGGCGATTTTTTAGAAGTCAGATTTTTTCACGTGACACCAACCGATTGCCGACTGCTGATATAGCGTGTTGCGGCCCGCTTAATGTAGCAACCAAATGTATGCGGCCCAGAGAAAAAAAAGGTTGAGAATCACTGATTTAAATACACGCTACAGTCGGAAAATTATTACAGTTTAACATTATATAATTATGAGATCATAAAAGTTATTTTCATATCTTTGTAAGAAAAAATGAAAGTAATTACAAATAAATGTTGTCCTTTCATTACAATTTTGTTTGAAAATATTCGGCTCTTCATTTCCTTTCGAATGGCGCATTCGGCCCTCCAAGCAATTTGAGTTTGATATATGATATTAATATCCTATATATCACCCAAATATATTTTTTGTTTCTCTCTCCATGATCTGTATCTATATATAATTTTAAAATATTCTGTCCATATTTTTGTATATAATAAAATAAATGTTATTATCCTATCATGCATTGCTATGAGTTATTTTCTGATTGTCTGAAATTAATATAAAACTGCGTTTACATTAATAATCCTGATGCGATATATTTTGAAGGATGATAATTCCAATAGAATGATTTTTATTATTTGACTCTTTTATACAGATATTTGATTAAACTTGAAATATTTTTTGAAATCAACATAGATTATTTTTTATTGCCTATAAATAAAAATAAGCAATTGAAAAAATATTAAAAAGATATAAATTTTAAAGTCATAAGTATCCTTAAAATGGCTGGAGAACTCTAATCGATACTCTTGATTTTAGTGTATTTGTTTACTTTATTTGTAACTAATTTCCAAAAAATTTTATTAGTGTAATATATAGTTTTGTATTAAAAATTAAATAAAGTATAATTTAAACCATACTTTTTCAAATATCGTTTATAAAAAAAGCATATATTTTTCCTAAATGATATATTTTTTCAATGATATAATGTATTTTAATATTATATAACTAGCAACTATAGTTAAATTAAATTACTAAAAGTCATCAGGAAATAATCAGTCAAAATCTTCAGTCATGTTGCTAGATAAAAATGCAAATTTAATTCCGTATTTTGTGATAAAACGCGGTTAATCACGCAGGTTCTTCGTAAGCGAGTTCCTTTTGCAACTCAGTTGACGTCACATGACGACACATTACGTAGGAGGTATGGGCATAGTCATACCGTGTCTAACAAGAAGTAGGATGACGACACATTACGTAGGAGGTATGCGCATAGTTATACCGTGTCTAAGTGTATCGTGTACAGAAGTAGAAACTAGAATCGATATCGGATTTAAGTTTTTTTGTCAACAGATGACGCCACTTTCCATTCAATAAGAGTAAAGTGGCGGGGAGAAAGAAACAAGTCCTTCCACAGGCTGCTCATCTATGCAGAGAAGCAAGCTGGATTGTGGAGGACGGGGATCGACGGGACGAGCCCGGATCCATGATAAACATTTTCAAGGGGGAAACCCGAGACTCGAACCCAAGTTCTCCAGAATGGAAAGCCGTATCGGTTACACGCAACCGATCCAGCCGACTATCGAATTTTGAATATAAGTAAGTACTTCAATATAGGAAACTGGTTGGTTTGTTGGTTAGTTAGATCAACCCGCCATATCGTCATGGAATATGGAAAGCCGTATCGGTTACACGCAACCGATCCAGCCGACTATCGAATTTTGAATATAAGCAAGCACTTCACTATAGGAAACTGGTTGGTTTGTTGGTTAGTTAGATCAACTCGCCATATCGTCATGGAATATTCTGTATCTGGCGGGCGGCCATAACAGGCTGGGCTGGCCAACACCCATGATGGAGTCAACTGAATGGTTGAAAAATGGTTGAAATCAACGGGCCGGGTCCGGACCCCTCCTGAAAAACTGGAGGTGTGAGACCCGGATTTGAACCCGGATCCTCCAGGGTGATAAGCCAAAGTTTTACACTACAGGAAACTGAATAAATAATTTTGTATATATATATACTGTATATAAATACTGTATAAATAACAATTTTTTCATTATTGTATGTAAACGATGACACTCATCGTTTATATACAATAATGAAACAGTTAGTTAGTGCATATCACACTAAAATTTTAAAATAGCATTAATTTTTAATATTTCTGTTTAAGAAACAATATGTCAATTGAATTAATGCTATTTTACAGGAAACAAAAAAAATAATTCTGAGTGCACAATTAAAAATCAAAATCATAATTTAATTCTAATAAAAATCACACGAAACTCTAAAAAATATTATAAAATAATTGTAGTAAATAATACCAAAAATGCTAATTATCAACATAAAAATAGAAATCTTTCTTTAAAATGATATTTAATTTTTATTCTTTTAGTTATATCGTATATTATTAAAAATTAAATAAAAAAATTTTTTGATTTTAAATATTTGTTGACTAATCATCATTAATTCTATAGGTTTTTTTATAATAATAATTATAAATTTTCTTATTGAAAACCTTATATTATCTTCTTTTTTCTGTGGTTTAACTCCACTTTCCATCCAGGGTACTAAGTGGTTGGGCATTTTTTCCATGTTCATCACGTAACGTCAGCTTCTCTGGTGGGATCAGATGGAGGATGAAGTTGAACTAATATCTTGACTGGAGATGTGGATTCGGGAATTGAATTCTTGACCTCCAAGGTGAAAGCACAGCATGCTTCCACCACAGCTCTCTGGCCAACAATTTTATATTATCGAACATCATTACAGACATTTCGCGCCAATTGCTTGGGATCATAAATGTTATCAGATGATAAAACATATTTCAAAATAATACAAATGAGATCAAGATAAATGGGATAAGCTTCACATTTATCCCGGTTTAATGCAATTAATTTGTTACATTTTTAAAACTAAAAGAAGTGGCGTATTAAAAACAAACACAATAATCTCATACATAAAATAAAAATTATGATATATCAGTTTACGATTATAAAAGAAATAATTTTTATAAAAGCACAAAATAAGTAGAAAAATCAAACTTACTGATTTTCAGCCGTACTTTTATTAAACTCATTTCCGTCTGATTTTCGTAATGTGAAACGCATGTATAAGTGGCATTTCTGAAACACTCTGTTATAACAAGTTCGCTGATGTAGGTGGTTCCTAATCCTGGATAACTCGCTGTCTCATTGATCTCTCCCAAATAATTACTAACCCAATCAATATATGGTTTCTTTAATGACTTTACGATACAATATATAGTAGTGTTACAATTATCCAATGAAACTGGATTTGGCAGAGCAGTTACAGATGTAATTGAATGAAAGTAATCTAACATAAACAAAAATAAATTAATAAATAAAAATTAAATATTTAATTTAAATCAAAATTTAAATAAGTTCAAAGAATAACAACAGAAAATGCAGTATATTTATTATCTATGAACGATATTGAATATAGTCTCTATTATTAATATCAGAGTGATTTTATCTGATTTTATTCTCTCATTCTTCAATATGTTAAGTTTATCTAGGAATAAAACTGTGTATGGCAATGCAGCACAAATTTGCTAATCTATGAGGAAGGAAACTAATGTTTCTTTGTGAATAATCTAAACCTAGATGAAATAAAGGAATTATAGAATGACTGGAATCCATAACAGATGCTACATAAAGTGCAGCAACATAATTTCTGGGCTCATTTCTCTTTAAATTAAAAATAAAAACGCAAAAGAGATAATTAAACAATACAATAAGAAGACAGAAATATATCTTTGACGAAAATAATTTAAATCACAAAAAGTATTGATAATAAGAATACAGTTTAAATATTACGTTCAGTAGAATATAGGCTACATTATACAAATCAACTGTTGAGAACCGCTCATTTGATATCTTGCGGGCTCTGCGGGCCGTGCGGGCCTCACAGAATATAGGCTACATTATACAAATCAATAATTCAAACCAATCCAAGATAAAAGTTATAATTAGCGTTCAGTTTAGCATATGCTCAATTTTATTTTAGCTTATGGAAAGAGTTTGGTAAAAATATTCTTTTTATGCTTTTCTTGCCAGGTTTATTTTTGTTCCTTCCCTTTTTATGCATAATTGGACCAAATATTTATATTCCTCTTCTTAGATGCTCGATGAGAAATATTTTTCACATTTGACTTGTTCGACTAAACGAGAAATAAATAATCATATACAGTGGATTCCGTTTAATTGGGACACGTTGGGGCCAAGCCATTTTGTCCCAATTAAACGAAGTAATAATAAATTCTAAAATAAAATATGTAATTTGTAGGTAAATAAATAATAA
>AYEL01081641.1:0-108378 GCA_000484575.1 Olivierus martensii | reverse complement strand
TTTTCATTGGATATTTTATTTTAAAGGAAATTTTATGTTGAATTTGCAGGTAAGTTAAGCCTGTTCTATATCCATAATTACGATAGTGATATACTGTATTACATATCTAAAATGAAATTTGTATATATTTTATCACACAAAGAAATTACAAAAGTAAAGAAATTACAAATTATAAAAGTATTCATAAAACTACTATATGTTTATCCAATATTATCTAATAATAAGTAATATTTAAAATCACACAAAAACCTGTAATATATACAAATCTTTTATTTGTTGAAATTTTAAATGAAATTAAGTCATGTTGCATTATTTCAAATGTATTTTGAATCTCTTCCCCTTCGAAATTTTTTGTCGCATTATGCATGATTATTATAACATGGTTTTCAAAGCTGATCGGAGAAACAATTTGGATTGGCCAGACCTATTTGTAAATATTAATTGTTTTTTCCATGGCCAATTGTATGTGCCTTTTCAAGAGTCGAAGAAGCAAAAAAGTTTGAAACATTAGAAGATCGAACTTGAAGTTAATTATAGCAAGAGCTGTTTATACTGTAAATTAGAAGATCAAACAAATCAACAGAATTCTAATAGAGAAAGAAAGATAAAGAAGTGAAAAGACATGTTTCAAATAGAAAACATATCTATACGGGAAAGATTTTCAGAATATATTGAAGAAAATCCTGAAAGTCATCTAAAAGATTATAATTTAAGAGAAACATAACTTAAGTACTATACCATGAACTGCCCGAGCAACGCCGGGCACGGGTATGCTAGTTTAGTATAAACTGAAATTAATTATTGCAATTTTATATGGTAGAATTGCAATAATTAATTTGTAAACCTAAAAATTTGGCCAGCTCTGTTATGGAATGTTTGCATTTGGCATTATTGGATTTTGTTATTTTGAGAGAATATTTATAATAAAAACATTGAATTAATATAATTGATGATGTAACAATTTTTATAAGAAAAATTTTGATCATCATCTGTAAGTAACATATTTGTCTTGCTTGAACATAATGGCACTGCCTTATACAGCAAGAAACTTTATCTTACAAGAAATGTTCAAACCATATTATATTCAATTTAGAAGAAAAATATGATCTTTGCATTTGCATGATTTATAAAGTTGTGATATTTTTTTTACGAAAGAATTTAAAAATACAGTTACAAAAATGATCCATAGACTATTCTTGATATTAAAATTAAATTCAAAAAATACCTGTGAATATTAGCAGGTAATAGATTCTATCAGTTAGCATGTATAACTTTGTTTCAATACCCATAGGCTCATTTGAATAATGTAATCTTTAAAAAATGAGACTGTCAGATAATATTTGATATATAATTTAAAATTATACATTTATATAATGTCTGTTTTCAATTAAAGTGATGCATCTTAATTTTGTCAAATCCTGTATAATTAAATGCAATATAGTTTAATAATTTTTATGAATAACCATATCATAATAGCACAACTGCATATGCAACAATCAAGCTAAATAGACTCTAAACAGCTTTGATAGAAAATATCAGTAGCCTTGAAAAATATGAATAAATAATACATTGTTAACTGATGGCATCAGCAATGAATCACTCAACTTCTTGTAATAAAAGCTTTCTTTATTTGTAATTATAATATCAGTATTTTTAATTAATTATTAATAAATTTATGATCACATTCTGGAATAATTCTCAAAATTTATCAATGGTCTTATGGAAAATTTTAGTTTCCAATTTACTTCATTTTTCATTAATGTAATCTAAGGATGTTTAAAGATATTAGTGTAAAAAAGTATCTTAATATTCTGTAAGTTAAATTATGTAGCATGGGGCTAACACTATACTGAAGAGTTTTAAAATAGTGGCCCATATCAATTAATGATATGAAATATAAATAAATCAAATAATATGAAAAGTTTAATGTTGACAACAATTTCTCTTATATGCCAGATAGATAAAAATTGAATAAACTATTTCATTACAAAAACTTCTTTTAATTAAAATTAAAACTATTAAAACTAATTAGTTTTAATAGCTTTTACATTAAACTTTTGTTTTACTTGATCTTGTGATCAATCAACAATTTTGCTCAATATTATTCATATATTTCAGAGAGAAAGCATTTAAGAATGGCAATAATATTGATAAAAGTATTTTATTAATTATTTGCAATAAAAATACTAACCTTAATCAAGATCTGGAACAATAGTTTTTGCTGTTAAAAGTGAATTTGAACTATTGCTATTTGTACTGCTTGGTGTACTATCTGTATATATTTTTAATGCTCTTTCTTTTCTTGGTGAATAGTTAACTTTAAGTAATTTATTTAACCTGAAAAAAAATATTTTGTAAGAAATTTTTATATTGATAATTTTAAATATGAAAGAGTTAATGTATATAATTTCTCATTTAAACTTGTTGAAACTTGAGTGTTTTCAAAAACTTGAACTCACAACTAATATTAAGGAAAGCAAAGGTCAGGAAGGTTTGAGCTATCTGAGCTTTTTGATAAATATAATTTATTAGTTTACTGTGCTTCATGGCCATAATAAATGATTTTTGGTTTACTTTTCTTTTATATATAGAGATCATTTGGGCAAAACTGCACAAAAACAAAATGTATGTAGAAACAAATACAAAAAGTATATGTAAAAGGCATGTGTAAAAAGCAAATAATAGTAGTAAATAATAATCAATAATATTCAAAAACATTATGTGAAAAGATAAGTGATAAAACAATCAAAACAACATGTAACCATAACAATAATTCCTACAAAAAAAAACAAACTTCAATTCACAAAAATGATGTAAAAGACCATAATTCATGTAAAGATAACATGAAATATATTAAAATAAAAATTAATAAATGTGTAAACATCATTATCTGATTAAAAAAAAGAAATAAAAACAGGCTAGACTAATAAATTCATTCCAATAAGGTTTAAATAATTAAAAAATAATTAAATTTGATGAAAGAAATAAAAACAGGCTAGACTAATAAATTCATTCCAATAAGGTTTAAATAATTAAATTTGATAAAAAAAGGCAGTAAAATAACAGCAACTCAACTAAAATAAATGCAGATTTGTAAAGATTACACAAATTGCTTTTCTTTACTCATCAAGAGATATCAATGAATAGCAATTAAGGGTATATAACTTATCAATGATAAGTTATATATCCTTGATTCAATATCTCAATAAGATTATTTCCTTTCTCATTTCTATAATAATCTGATTCCAATATAAGTTGTCCTTGACTTATTGAGAGTTAAGTTTTGATAACCCCTTTGTAAACTGAAAGTATCGTAAGTCGAAAATGACTCTTAATGTAATAATTTTAGTAGTAATAATAGGCAATGGAATACTGAATTCTTAAAATTGGTATAATTGTCCAAATTTATGCTGGGAACTCAAAGTTATAAAATAATCTGGAATTGAACTGGGCTCCAAAGTACAGTATAAATCATCTGAAATTGAACCCAGATCCCATGATGGCAAGCAATTGCTTTATTATATTTTTAATAAAACAAAAAAGTATTTTTAGCCAATATATGCTATGAAAATATCAAAGTTTTAGAATATTGTAAGGCCCATCGTAAGATTACATAAAGCTGATCGTAAGATCATAAGTCAAATAATTGTAAATCAAGAACTACCTGCATTGGTCAATTAGTTTGATATTGTGTAATTATGAAATTTTTTATAGACCTAGTTATCCATGACTTATCATAATTAATAAAACAATTTCTTAATAAAAAATTAGGATAAAGTCAGTTGCTCAATAAATGATGTTTACTATAGTTTGTCCAAGTTAGTTGTGTGGGTTCAGACTGCGCATGCCTTATCTAGACTGGTCTATTGTGTAAAAAAGGAACGTTTGTTGTTAAGTTGATGGGTAAGCATCAGCTTAGAAAAAGAAAATTTATTTCCATAATTAATAAACAAAGGAAACTGCCTTGTTATTACTTCAAACTTAATCAATATTAGAAGCACTACACAGCAGGTGCATAAAACTAATTTTATTGCTAAAAGCTAACGTTTTCGATGTAATTTTACATCCTCTTCAGGCACAAACAGAATAGAACTGAACAAATTTAAATTCAGACTAAACAAAATATACGTTTTCAGAATTATGCAAGAAACTAGAAATAAATACTGTAAATAATATATTTATATATTTAATAATATATAAACAATATATAAGACACAATTTTGGGTTTCTTGTTTTGCTCAAGTGGCAAATCAAATTACTAACTTTAACATTTGATTCTTTTAAGAAAACAGATTAACAAAGATTATAGCATATAAGACGTAGTAATAATCATATCAATTATGTTTTTGAATTTCATAGTGAAATCCAATTTACAGGCACTTTCAAATAACTTTTTTGGAACTATATATTTGGTGTTATACACCTATTTGTTTCATTCTTCCTTTGAAACTTTATATGTAAAAACAGAATTTATGCAATATTATAACTAGTTTTTAAAGAAAATTTGTTATTCAACTTTCATAAATATTACAGTTCATTCTTTACACCTGAGCAAATGTGTATGAATGTATAATAGGAAACAAAATTATATAAATTTGGATTTTTTAGTTTTAAATTACAAAATTATTCATTCTAACATCACAACCTACGAAAACATTGTTTTCAATTTATTTTTTCTAACAACAACACTATTAATTTCTTAAAAAAATTTTTTTTAATTTCTCTTTGTATATATTGGTAAGACAATCTGGGAGCTGTTGATAAATAACAATGACTTGAACTTAAAATTTCAAAAATAAATACAGAAAAAACATAACAAAAAAGCCATAGGAATAAATTATCAAATGGTACAGATTGAATGTACATGACTACAGGCACTTTACAATGGATGCCTTAAAAAGGCAAACTGTTAAACTAATGATTGAGGGATTAACAACATAAATTTGAGTACATCCATGCCATTCATTGATATGCTTAGGCATTCACAGATGTTCGGCTTTTCTGTTCAATTTCCTAGAAAGATATATATTACATTATTTATTAATATATTCCAATTGCTAAAAAATTCTTACTATTCAAATATGATTGTTAATTATATAAAATAAGCTATTACACTAATACATATACAGTTATTGAAATATATTTGTTAACCTATTTTAAGTGAATTTCAACTTTTCTAATTATATCATATAAAATAATATTAATGCAAAAATGAAGATGAGATATTATTATTGAAGAATTTAACAACACTCTTGAAAAAATTTTCTTACTTACACTTACAATATTTTGATTATATATAGCAGTTTGATTCAGTTTGAACATTCAAATAATAAAAATTTTAAAAATATTAAAATATTTTATAATATATCAGAAAGAATTGATAATAATACTTTGAAAAAAAATAATGAATTTTTAGTTTATTCAAAGAATTTACCAATTATCAACAAATTTATACTTAGAGACAATAATAATATCCAATCATGAAGGAAGCATGTTTCATCAACTTTTTGACAGTATGAATGTTTTAGCTACTCTTCATTCTGTAACTTTTATCTTGGCAGCTATGTTCAATAGGTTATACAACACTACCAAGAAGCAAATTTAGAATGAGCAATTCTTTTGTTCCATTAACACTTTCAAGACACCATAAATATATAGTGTAGGTTGTATCAAGAATAGTGCAGAATAAACTCACTTGCATACTTGTTTAGGCAGAGGGCTTGTATGAAAAGTATGCTGCAATCTCCCTTGATAATCATTAATACAACCAGCACTGACCAAGTATGATTGATACGTCATAGATCTGTTACGCATGGGCATTTGACACGTCTAATCATGTTTACTTTAAAGGGGAAAAAAAATCGGGAAACTTATTTTCTGGATGCGCCTCGTAGTTAAGTTGATGGTGTTTTAGAATTGAAGAAATATGGCATATTTTAATTATAATCAAAATAGAATACAATATAAAATGATGAAAATATCTTAGCATAAAATTTTGATGAGAAATAGTTATTTTATATTTATTTAAATTTTATGGAATTTGTTAGTGAATTACAGTAGAGCAGTGTTTTTCCAAACTGTAGGGTGTGCAAGAATTAACAAAATATCATTTTTAAGAACAAACAAGTAAAAAATAAATTTCATTTTTTTTTAACATCAATTGGATCAGCAAAGGGTTATAAATACACATATCCATGTGTATTTATAACCCTTTAATCTTTTATGCAGAAAGTTTATGCAGACTTTAATTAATTAAAACAATTATGCAGAAAGTTTCTGGGTACATATCCATGTACCCAGAAACTTTCTGCATAATTGTTTTAATTAATTAAAGTCAGAAATATCGATCTGGTTTAGTGATTGAAAAAGAATTACGAATAGCAATATCTTTAATGACATCCTGATTTGATAGAATTTGTGCTAAAAAACCTGCCCATCTATCGCTTTAAATATTATGTTGTATTAAACATATTTAAAGCAAATAAATAACATAAATATTATGTTGTATTAATGTATTCTGTTTTTTGTTTTTTGAGAGATTTAATTATATTAAAAATAATTACGACATAATAAATATATATTTTTATGTATAAGAACTTTATTTATTCAAGGTATGGTATATTGTTTTGTAGTATTAAATTGTAAGTAGAAAGTATTTATAAAATTAGATTGTTATGAAAATGAGGGGGCGTGCCAATTTTTTATGATAAAAGGGGGATGCAGATACAAAAAGTTTGGAAACCACTGCAGTGTAAAGCATTCTTAATGAAAAATAAAAATGAAATAAATTATTTTATTATATATTGATTTGATAGAAATAAACCTTTGATCAAAAATACTATAACTGATATTATAAACAGAAATGGCTGCTTCATATTATCAAGCATGTTTACAGTTATTAACTTAAATAAAAGAAATGTTAATATTGAAATGATAAAGATTAAATGGAAACAAAATAGAAATAAAATGATATAATGTAGCAATTGGGAAATATTTTGACTCTTTATAAATTTAACTTAAGTGTAATTTATATGATTTGCTTTGGATGAATCATCCAAAGTGATCATAAATCAT
Source organism: Olivierus martensii (assembly GCA_000484575.1). Taxonomy (NCBI): domain Eukaryota; kingdom Metazoa; phylum Arthropoda; class Arachnida; order Scorpiones; family Buthidae; genus Olivierus; species Olivierus martensii. The sequence goes on along the minus strand of AYEL01081641.1, from coordinate 101,304 downwards.
CAAAGTGATTAAGATAAATTATCAAAAAAGAAGCACAAGGTTGTACTTTTGTTCACTGCAGATGAATGATCCAAAACTGAATCATCTAAACAAGTCAGCTTCAATATCAGTAAATTTGAACCATTGATTACTTTCTATCCTATTTTCAATTACCTGTTTTCAGTTGTTGCAATGGCTTATAAATGGAAAGAATATTACACACTATTAATTTTGGGTGTAGTTAAAGGATTGTCAGTATGTCTGAAACAGTAAAACAATGAAATAATAAAAATAAAGTAGCAAAAAAAAAATACTAAGAATAATGGAAAGAGCTGAATATTCCAGAATTGACAATAAAGAATGCTAAACTGAAAATAAAAAACTTCACACTTGCTATTTATAGCTAATAACTAAAACCTCTAATAAAAATCAGGAAATGAAACATCTAGATCAGGGATGCACAGACTTGTTAAGACCAAGGGCTGCATAGATTCACTGTGACTTATAGAAGGGCCACCAAAATCCGCAAAGTTATATGTCATTTCATATTTATTAATTTCATGTTACAAAGAAATGTAATCAAAAATAAACAAAGAATTTTTAATTGAGTATGTGCACTTGTTTTGATTGAATAATTATTTTTTGTTAGGTTTGACATTTATAGTTGCCAAATGCAAAAATGATTCTAAATTTTCATTTGTACTTATGATAGTGATATGATCAATAAATTCTGTAATTGGTCAATGCAATTCTATAGGTTCAAATTCCTGATCCAATAGTCTGATATATGGAAAGTGTTTTTTTTTTTTTATGTCTGAGTCTTATAGTTTTGTGTTTTCTAGTTTTATTTATTAAGATAATGTAGTCTCCTAGTAAACAGCAGTGAGAAATCCATAAATTTTGGGCATTTACGACTTGCAACCATTCCAACTTATGACTGCATGATTCGGAACTAAACCTCCATTGTAATTTATTACAATGAGGTTTAGTTCTTAATGTTATTTGGAACTTTTAAATTAAGTCACAACTGTTTAAATTAATATATGCATAGTTACTTGAATTTGAAAATAACTGTACAGTACAGCAATACCTCGCATAGTCCGGTTAATTGGTTCCTGTTTCTTACCGGACTGTTTGAGGTGTGTAAACTATGGGAAAAATTATAATTGATTCCAAAGAAATTTTCGATCATATGTTTTTTTAAATCGTAAATTCTTACATTAATAATTATTTCTTTACACATTAAACGTTAAAATCTTTTATAATTGACAGAAGGGGACAGAAAATGGGTTCGAGCCCATAAAGACAAATAGATAAAGAGGGCTCGTCCGGCATGTGAACACATTTGCGTTCTCCAAGTCAGCCGCTCGGCACCATTCCAAACGTAGAGCAGCGCTCTGCATAAAGAAGGATTTCCACTTGAGCTGCGCTGCCGCAGGCTGATGAGTCGCAAAAGCCGATATGCCCAATATTCGTTCCCATTCGATGATTCAATTAAGTGTTTGTGGTAAACAACTGAAGACATTGCACTTGAGAGGCAGGCACTATAACAAACGTTGATAAGATAAATTTGGCAACACTGGAGCAGCCGCCTGCTTGTCTCAGCTCGTCAAAGAGTTGTTGATGATAATTCAAGTTATATATAGGTAGTAAGTAGCAAGCACACTTACATTTCATATTTATTCTAAAAAAATAAAGTAAATTAAAAATTTTTTATTAAAAATTACAATCCGGACTATAGTGAAGCCAGGACTATGCGAGGTATTGCTGTATATTAAACATTTTTAAAAATGAACATATAATGATAAAACTACTCAATATTTTAAAAATCTCTTTTTTTTAATATCTATAATATATTTTTGCAGATATTATATTACTATATTTAATACATAAACATTTTTTTAATACAGAAATGTCCTTTGGAAGATTCTAATATTTGTCACACAATTATTCATTTCTTTGTATTTTAGACTGAAAATTCATCATCATTCTTTTTTAAAACTTATTTAATATTAAGCAACCGAGTTACAAATGCAATAATTTTTGTTTCAAATTTTATAATTTGTATATTAATTAATGCTATGTGATTTTGAATCTATAGCTTTTTGTATTTTATTTTCTGTACACTTTAAAATATAGTCTTGAGAAATAAAATATTTATTTTAATTAAATTTCAGTTTTTTTTGTAATTTAATGTTTTGTTAAATTTTTTTTTTAATTAATATTAATGAAGTTAATTCAATTAAAATCTAACAACTTAGTATTCTTTAAAAAAATAGTTAGTCTTTGTTTGTTTGGAATGTCTAGTTTTAACTGTTACTATATAAAGTTTCAGTTGAAAAGAATCTAAAGGTTAATTTATTGTCCTGTTTATATTGAAGGATTTTAAAGTTTTATATTGAATTTCTGTGTACTTTTTTTAAGAGAGATAATCTATAACAAACAATATTTTTATATTTAAGAGTCTTCATTTAAAAATTACAATGTAAAAATAATTAAGAAACTTTTCCAAATTTTGCAAAATCATTAAAATTATTTTATTGTATTCATGTTATTCGATTCTCCAATTTTACAAATTAATTTAGATAATTATGATTTTTGAATTATAGAATGCAATGTAAATTATAATCAATTTAAATACTTCATTTTTTAATAATGATAAACATTTAGCTAGTATTTGATTCACAAGAGATCAGATTTTGAGATTGTATAATAATAATATAATTAAACATAATATAAAGATGAAATAAGAACACTAATAATCTAATAAATCTCTCTAGCACATTTGACTGTCATATAATTCATTAATAATTTATATTCAGTATATAATTATATATTAATTTCAGAAATTTAATACAGTTGCAATATTATTGAAAGTAAATATAATTTTTATAAAGTATTCCAAACTTTATTGTGAAAGAATTATTTATTTATTTATTAATAGTGATTTCAATCCCAGGATCGGATCCTGAATGTTTTAGATAATCCTGATCCCAGGATTATGTGACTTCTGATCTCAGGATTTCAGGATCCTTGAATTATTTTATAGCATTTATCATAACATATAAATATCTATTTGTATATTCATTATGCTATAAGCATTAATATTGCTTGTACTTAAAAAAATTTAATTTCACAAAAACTAAGCTCAAAAGTAGGAAACAGTTTATTATTCTTAAAAACATCATAATAATTACAATTATGAAGTTGCTTTTGGCAAAATATGCCCCTTCAACATAACTTACAACTATAAAAACCAATTAATGCAGCACTAATAAGCAAGAATTAACAAAAACAGTTTATTAAGTGAAGTACTTTAACATTAAGCAGTTATTGTTTAAGTTTAATGTTTAACTTATAACTAATCAAACAAATTTGAATGTTTCAAATTTGTTCAATTAATATTACTATTAATAGTGGCAAAAAGTATAAAAATTTTTACAAGAAAATTTAAGTATGGGGATGTGGTTAACAAGTTGAATCCTGCTATCATTAGTGATACACAGATGTAAAGGCATGATTGCTATATGTATTATGTTATGTTATATGTATTTATGTATTGATATTGGTGGTATATATAATATGTATATAAGGTACAGTTAATTAATTTTTTGACATTTTTTGAACCACCGAGATCTACACTCTTTCCCTACACGACGCTCTTCCGATCTCAGTTTATAGTTTTAAATATTAAGAATTAAGACATTGCTACACTTTTTTTAATACATAGTGTAGACAGTATAAAAATTTTTTTTTTAATTTAAAAAAAGTTACATATAAATATTTCTATGAACTGTTAAAAGTTAGATAAAAGGTTAATCAAATTTTATTCTTGTAGAAATCTAAAACAGATTTTACTCCTTAGGTTTTCTCAATCGATTGGTGGAGAAAGGTGAGGTCTTTCTCGTCAACCCATGTTTGACGTTGAGTAAGAAAAATGCCTAAGCTTCGTATGTCAACAGCCTTATGTCACATATGTTCATACATTGTGAATATTTTATTGATCTGTACCCGTCGGTGACAAGCAGACAAACACTTTGTCATCGTGTCCAAAGACAGTTGCACTTCAATTGATATCTCGAGACAGTGCAATCTGTCAGTATTTCTTTCATGCTTTTAACCCTGGTTTTTTCCAAGATAGTTCTTCTATTCTTAAAATTTTTCGTTAAAGATGAATAAGGAAACAATTAAATGTACATGATATATATAAAGCAGACTTAATAAAAATGTTTCTGACATGCAACAAAGTTATATCTCATCTTAGAAATGTTACAAACTATATTTCCAAGAATATTACCTTTCATATAATGCCTAAAACTCCATTCAAATGCCACAATGTACAGGTATCACATCATATTTTATTCATGTGACCTTCTAAATAAATTTTAGCATTTTTTGAATGAGAATGGAGGCAAATTAATGAATGTCATACCATACAAAAATATATATATATATATCTAAGTTTTATAAGTTCTTCTGGAAACTAATGTAAGAGAATTGCCTGAAGAAATTTGTAAATAAATCTTCACTGTTTTCAGTTTTATTGAAGTTCCTAAGGGTTTCGCTACCGTAATATATTTAATTTTCCTGAATGTTCTTTTAGATTCAAAATATTTGCTGAGTGAATGTTTGCATTGTCTGAATTAAACTGACTTTTTTTATTACATTCTCTTTAATTTGTGTCCAGGCAAGGGAATATTAATATTTTATAATTAAGATATCGTGCAGAATATGATTATTATCCGCCACACTAAAATAAAATGAGCTAACAGTTGTTAATTATGTTAAACATAGCTTTATTAATACTGTATGTACGAATTTTTATATGTAACATAAAGAAACTTGTTATTGTTGTGAAGAATTCAATCAATAAATTTATTTTATTTATTTAAATCCAAGAGATTCTGACAGAAATCATATATAAAAGACATAATCAGTAATTCCTTACATATAAGACTAAGAGACTAAAGATGCCACTTGTTTATATAATATCAATATAAGGATCTTATTCGTTAATAAAAAGTCAATTCTTTCTAATTTTTTTGGTATTTTATTAAATAAGTTATTTATCCTTGCTTGCTGTATATTAAAAAACCGAAATATAAATCTTTGCCAAAATTTAAAATTTATTAATATGTTATTTTTGTCTAAATATATCTCTGTTACTTCACATCCATACCATAAAACATTTAATTTTAAATTAAATATCTATATATTTTTATGCAAATATTAATAAAATATTTTAATTAAATCTTGTTTTAATCATTAATTATTTATATAAAACTAAATTAATCAATTTTTTATACAAAATTGTCATATATAATAATATTTTTAACTTAATAAAGATTAGCTGCAAAATTATTTAATATTATTCTAGAGAAGAAGCTTAGACTTGAAAAATTTATAAATTTATCTTGAGTCACGATAAGTGATTATTAGTTTGAATTATTTATAATACTCTTACTGTTTATAAAAATATTATAAACAATACTGTTATAAATGTCAGAAACGTTATACAAACGGCCTGAATTTTTTAAATCTTATATCTAACAATATACAGTACTATATACAATCTGTATACGACCTCCTGACGCAAATGGTTATTCAACATATCAAGAATAACAATGAAACATAAAAATATATAAGGTACCTGCCCAAATAAGACCATTTAGAACATTAAGGCAAATAATAGTTTCTGAAGAAATTACGGATAATTCCACTAACTGCACTGCATTACTTGATCGGCATGCTCTGTTGAGTGGTAAAATACATCAACAACTATTTGGTTTTCAGTGAGCGTCAATACAGAGAGGAAGAGTAAAAGTGCGAATGGATCTGATTGTGCTGACATTTTCAGATGGTAATTATATTTTTGTTTAAAATTCTATGTATAGTTTATGAAAATATAACATGTTGTATACAATCTAGAAGTGGATTTCGTCTATTTTTAAAATCTAAAATTAGTTTTATAATAGCACTTCATTTATGATTTTTTACAGAAGAAAAATGAAAAGAAAACGTTTTATAGCCCTGTAAGGCTGAGTGTTGGCCTTATTAGGACTGCATATCTCATTAAATAATTTGCTTTAACATTTGTATTCATTTGCATTTTCTTTAATGTGTATTCTCAGATTCAAATGCAAAAAGGAGCCTAAAATATGACGAAGCTTAAATTTATTTAGAAAATTTAGCAGCATAAAACTGTTGTTAATGAGTAGTTTCGATGTTTTCTTTGATTCTATAATAAAAATATTTTCATTCAGTAGCTTGATATCTTAATTTTTAAACTTTATCACCTCTGACCTGTTCCAGAATTCAAAAATTAGAGTTGGCTTTATTTGGAAACCTTGATTCTAATAAAGCCGGGCCTTTTGTTAAAGAACCGAAATTTTCAACAATAAATAATTAAATTTTTCATTAAAAGCTATATTTTTCTTTTCCTTATGAATCAATCTATAAGTATGTTTAATTTGTTAAAGATCGGTCTAGAAACAATGAATTATCAGCAAATCAAACCTTAACATAGCTTTATTTGGAAATCATACTTTATAAAAACAACTGAGCCATCGTGATTAATCCGACAGTATATACCAGGAGTGGCCAAACTGTTGCTTGCGAGCCACTTGCGGCTCTTTGGTACCTTTAATGTGACTCAATATCACGTAAGTCAATAGTTAATATGAAGTATATATCTATTTAAGCTAAAAAAAATATCTATAAATTTGTTTATGTATTGTAAAAAGTAGTATGAATCTATACGGAATAAATAATTTTTTAAAATTATTGTTAAGATTATCCGTAAAACTGATGCTGCTCTCATTGATGCAGAAAGAAAATGCGGATCTCAAGAATTTGAGATTCTCCTATTTGGCTCATAGTGACATGAAGTTTGGACACCCCTTGTATATATTACACTTTGAAATGCTGCTCTCATTGATGCAGAAAGAAAATGCGGATCTCAAGAATTTGAGATTCTCCTATCTGGCTCATAGTGACATGAAGTTTGGCCACCCCTTGTATATACTACACTTTGAGTGATTGAGGAATTCCAGTTTAATACATGGTATATATTTTTAACAATCTGTTTATTTAGTTTTTGTAGAAAAAGTTCATTATGTTTCCGGAAATCTTCAATAAATGGTTAATCTTTACTTTCTTACGAAATTATTCTATAGGAGCATAAGTTACAAGTAACGTTTTCATCATGAATACTGTAATTTAATTTCGATAATCATATTTTGATTCATTAATTTAAATAATGTATCAATAATAATGAAAACCTTTATGTTCATTTTTTCATAAAATTTAGTTAAAAAGCGGTTGTATAAATATTATAAATGCTTTTAATGTACTTCAATAAATTCCTTCTTTCGCTCCCAAGCTTGTCGTGAGAAAGAGTATTATTGCTCCAGTAACTCTTCTGAGAATTCAAATTTACCACAATGGCAGGAATAGGAAAACAAAGGGATAGAAGGCTGTACTCATTGGTTTAGCCTTGGAAAACGGAAAAGAAGTAAGAAGTAGAAAGTGCCACAATGGCAAGAAGTTAGGTACGAAGAGATAGAAGGCTGTACTCATAGGTTTAGCCTTGGAAAACGGAAAAGAAGTAAGAAGTACAAAGTGCCACAATGGCAAGAAGTTAGGTACCAGACGAACTGGAACATTCATCTGGAAGTCTTCAAGAGGAATATTTGTTTTGTTTGTTTTGTGGGTTTTTATGGCACAAGGGATATCTGGATTATACTGGATCAAACACAAGGAAATCCCTCGACTATAACTTTATCACTATTCACTGATAATCAGCCAATTGGTATTAAAAATAGACTGGGTATTGGTCTTAGCTTATGTAAAGCTAGAAATCTGAAGTTTCGTGTAATCAGACGTGTCTAATTTTTTTCCCATCTCCTTTCTTTAAGTACTGCCCAGCCTTTCATGAAGGGCATGATGATGTTGTTACTGATGTTTTATCAAATTCCTATTTATGAAGTTAACGTTATATTGCTTAAAAATCTTCCAAGATTAGATATTTTCTTTCGTTAATTCGAATTTTTATACTTAATACTCTAATAATTTGGGTTTGAATTTACAGTAAAATAATGTTTAATTACGGTTAATTTTTCTTAATTTATTTATCAGAGATTAATTTTGTTATATCAGAAATCGCAAAATAAAAATACACTATAATTAATCAGAAATCGTAATTTTTTATTTTTCAGATATTAAATTAATGTATCTTTTAAATATTAATTTGATTGATTGTTTTCAAATGAAAGTCATTAACATCTGTTACAGTTATTAGCTCAATATATTTAATTAGAACTAATTTAATAATATTATCTTTAATTTATGTGCAAACTTAATCACTTAAAATGTCACATACAGCATATAGAAAATATTAAATAAAGAAGGGATGTACTTATTTTATTTACATTGTGTTCAGAACATTTACCTGGCAAGAATCATTTGCTGAAAACAAATGAAAATTATAATTTTGTAATTGATTAAATAATACTGTTAATTATTAAATCACTATCAATTTAAGTCAATAATATTTAGACAGTAAGAGAATAATCATTATAGATATCAAAAGGATCACGTACTGGTGCTCAATTGAGTTTCATTTATAAGTAAAAAAATGGTGAGTGAAGAATTTAAGATATGTTATTTATTTTTTTATTTTTGGAGTTTTCAAAAATATCAAGTGCGATCAAATTAGATGGCAACAGCTGGACATTATCTTGACATTTGGACCACTAATGCGTACTTTCTTCTATTTTTTCCCCTGTAATGATTGAGTATTTCGATGGCATATCTGTAAATCCACGTTTGATTATCATTAACAATCATTTTGGCAAAATTTTCATCTTGCATCACCAGTCTTAATAAATCTTTAGAGATGTCTAAACGAGTTTTTTTTTTTTTTTAAATAAATTTCAGGATGCTCAGAATAAGTTGCTGCAACACCACTCGTGCTTAAATTTCCAATTCTAAAATTGTCTGGCAGGAACCATGAGATGCCAACATCTTTAGTCAGCTCTATAATTTATAGATGAAGGGCTATAGAATCTTTTTCTGTATTGCAGAAACTTATTCAGCGGAATTGAAGTTGTAGGAGAGCTGATATCCTCCTTAAAAGGTGAATACCCGATACTTCTTAAAACGTGTATGCTATCCAAATACCATCTCTAAGAAATCTCTTTATCATCTCGAATGTTTACGTTGAATTTTTCTCAAGTTTAACACAATCTTTGATGCACACACGCCATCCTTTCATTCTTGGGAATCCAATTCGCCAGTGCTTAAGTTCTCAAACATTAACAATTACTTCTGTTGAACGGAACCCACTATAGCGATGTAACTATGTATAGAAAATATAGTTATTGATAGTTCTTAATTTTATTGATTATAGTACTCCAATGAGCTAAATTCATCGATTCTGAGCATTTTTTTTTTCAATCATATCTTGTTTATTAAAAGTTAATTCAATAATTTAAATTTAATACAGTTTTATTTTATATAAATTTAAAAAATAAATATGAGACATTTTTTGAATTATAGCTTATTTTAATTTTTAATGTTAATATTAATGTATATATTTTTATAATATATAATTATTTAAATTTTTGACATTTTATTTTTAAATTTTAGGTTATTTTAATTTTGTGATGATGATAATTAAGATTGCCACATGAATTTTTTAATTACTTAAGTTGTTGCATGTAACTATGACAACCTTGGGTTGCAAGTTCATGTATTTTGTTACCATAGTGATGCACCATTTTAAACTTATTGTGGAGTGTTCAGATTTGTTTGATTAGTTGTAAATTATGCTGAAGATGGCATATTTTGCTGAAAGGGCTTCAAAATTGTAATTATTATAAATATGAGATAAATGGAAGGTCTCAATAAATATTCTACAAGATATTAAAATATGTAGTAAAATAAGGAACAATTCCGCACACTGTATACTAATTGTAATTATTATGATGTTTTTAAGAACAATAAACTGTTTCCTGCTTTTGAGCTAAGTAAAATAAGGAACAATTCCGCATACTGTATATTAATTGTAATTATTATGATGTTTTTAAGAACAATAAACTGTTTCCTGCTTTTGAGCTAAGTTTTTGTGAACTTTATTTTGATAAGTATCATAAGGAAAATTGATATAATCTTTAATTTTTTCATGTTTTTTATTATAAAACATTTTATTTACATTTATTAAGTTTAAAAATTAATATTATTGATTGCACTAGTCAGTAGTATCTTATATTCAATTCTCTGAATTAAATTCTGATTCTAAGAAAAAATTTTTGGTGGAAACTCTACTTTGAAATATACTGCTAACATAATATAACCCTTTTGTTTTTTACATTTGAATCTTTGTATTCATATTGTTGTTAAAAGTACATGTATAATAATAATAATAATATAGTTGCTAATTAATATTAATTACACCTTAAGTAGAAATTCTGCATTTAATATAATATCAACATTAGAATCTAAATGTGCAATCTTTCTAGGCAGACACTTCCAGTTCTAGTGCACTATCTTCAGATAGTGCTAAGTTCTTTCATGAGAGTTAATTTACCACTGTTTTATTTTTTTTTCCTTTTTTGTATTACAACAATCCTATCTTGGTCCTTCACATCTAGTTCTTTAATTATTCTTGCTTGATTCCATTTTATATAAGAATCAACTCTTTGTGAAAGTACCATGTTAAAAATTCTTTTTTCTATATTTTTTTTTAATCTTGTACTTTTAAATTTGTATATATATATATATTCCATATATTCTTCTGTATTTAAGTCTACATTGTTCCATCAGATGATGTCCACCTTTCTTAGATATTTTTAGCTTAAATAGTTTTCAATTATTTTTCTGCCTATAGGCTTATGTTATGTTAATGATCTTAAAAAGCAGAGTACTAGAAATGAAAATTCATTATAAGTTATCAATAATTTCTTACAAAAAAATTTAGAAAATATATTTTTTAAAATTGTAAATATATTAGACATTTGAATTAATATTTTGAAAATTCATCTCAAATATGATTCAAGTCATCTTTATAGAAATTAAAAAAATAATAATATTAAGTTAAAGTCTACTATATTTTGTATACTTTATATTGCTTCTGCCTTAAAATTAATGCACAAGTTTAAAATTTTTCATTATTGTATTTTATTATTGGAGCATAACTGAAAATGCATACTGTATATACTGATAATAGTATACAAATTGAAAAATATCATAAATAGTACAATACTGTATTTTATTTTTGTATTTTCTATTCTAATGTACAGATTAATCGATTATTAATTCTTTATTATAAAATGTGTCTGCTTATTTGTTTTAAAAATGTTATAATTTATTACGTTTATTGATTATTGGTATTTTTTATAGAAGAGAGTCAACGCTACAGGAACTCTCCTTTTCCGCTTGCGAGGAGTAATAAGAGACTCATATATGGATATAGAAGGATGTGCATTATGATAAGAGATTGCTTCTAATTTTTAAAGAGTATATTTTTTGTGTTTAAAACTTTATTGTATGGTATAGTGCTTTTCAGAAAATATTAATGCTTTCACTCTTTATATTTTTTGTGTTTAAAACTTTATTGTATGGTATAGTGCTTTTCAGAAAATATTAATGCAATCACTCAAGCAGCCATTAGAACACAAAGACAAGAAGAGAGAGAAAGAAAAGAGATTATTCCTTTCTCTCTCTCTCTCTTCTTATCTGTTTGTCTTGTCTTTACCAGTTTCTATCTGTTTATCTTAAACGGCTTGAATTAAATTCCAATAAAAATTCTACCAGCATATCATACGCTGAAGATAAGGATCAGCTAAATTCTTTTAGCTTTTATCCTTCATATCAGTCAATTTTATCAGAAAGTTCTCTTCAATACTAACTTTTCTGCTTTAAGAATTTCCAATGTAAATCAATTGTCATTCAGTTTCGAATGAACTCTCTTTCTCAATCAGAATTTTTTCAGTCTCTTGTTTTCTCACTCAAAAGAATTTGCCCATTCTGTAGTTTATCATCTCAGGTTATCTATTAAGTTCTATACAGTATTTAACCAATGAACTTGCTTAATTTTTTATTAAATTTAATTTACTTCTCTGTAAAAATAATTCTAAAGTTACTTTAATAACTTCTGATAAAAAATTATCAGATTTTTATAGGAATATTTCAAAGTTAATTAAAAAAATTTGTTTTGGTGAAGTAATCTTTTTCTGTAATCTGGAATATTTCAAATCTATTTTCCTTGTCGAAAAAAAATTAGATAACTATTAATAAAATTTATTATTATTATTATTATATGAATGAATCCTTTCTTGCCCAAAACAACATGATTTGATTATTAGAGTTAAAATTTGTCTTAAAATATAAATTTAACTAACACTTCAGTAAAGAATCAATCGTCTACTTTCCAAATATGTCTCTTCTTTTGGAATGATTAAAATATAGATCAAATTATTTTTGATGGCAAAATCTTTAAGTTGCATTTAGTATAAATACATGCTTTCAATGTTTGACATTAATGGAGTTTTTTCATTATTCACATATTAATCATTAATGAAAATACCCAAAATTAAACGATTTTTAAAAATTTTTAAGCGATATTTGTTAAATTCTGACCCATTTACATTGGCGGGACTCGTCATTTTGTCACCATTCTTCAATCTTCTCACAGATGACAACACAGACATGGCACAGTCATAGAAAATGACAGTGTCGTGTTTCTGTAGACCATCTGTTGCACACCAGTATTCAGTTTATTATTTCACTTCCCAAAATAAAGGAAAAAAACGGCAACTTTAGGAAAATAAATAAATCTAAAGCACACAGAAGTGAAATAAAGGACTGTCCTCTTAAATAAAGTACATATGGTCACTGTACTCAGAGTCGCCGAGAGATATTTTCGGGCCCGTGACAAGTGATGCACTTTTTAAGTAGTCCGCGCCTCACTTAAAAAAATGCATCACTTTGGTTTAATAAAAAAAGCCATACAAAACATTAAGCATTTATTTATAAACGGCAAACAATAAATTCAACATTCCATACATTACATACTATGTTATATATAAAAATGTTTATTTTGGTACGACTGCTATGGATGCTCTGTCGGCATAAATTCAACATTCCATACATTACATACTATGTTATATATAAAAATGTTTATTTTGGTACACTATGGATGCTCTGTCGGTAGCCGGAGAACTACTGGACACGTTATGTGACACTTCAGGCCCGACGATAGGGCCCTTTTCGACGCCGGGCCTGTGAAAAAGTCATGGATGTCACCCCCTCTCGGCGGCTCTGACCGTACTTATTATAGAAATTTGAATATCAGCAGTTTTAAATGGATAAATATGTAGTGCTAATTAATATTACTTTAAATTCAGACTTGCCAACTCTGTTAAATTTTATAAAACTCGAATTAAATAGCTGAAACTTATTAGGAAATACATAAAGATCCATTATTTTTAAATGGTTGATGTAACTAAATTAATTAATCTGCCTTGAGATCAAACTGTGATTGTTGGACTCTTTTTGTTAAATTTCGTAAAAACTTCAATAAATAATCTAGGATATATTAAGAAAGTATCTCAGAAGTTTGAATGTCCCTTATTTTCAAATGGTTGATATTATATTGCTAAATGACAAGCACTGAAATTGATTTTAACGGCAAATCATTATTATCAAATCTTATGGAAATCTAACTAATTATTACAAAATTAATTATTGGAACATTATAAAAAAGCAGAATACAGAGAGCATAATCTTATAATTCCCCTATCTTTCGAAAAATGGATTAAAAATGTATTGGTCATCAAAATAATCATTCTACAATACTGCAGGATTCTCAAGCCAACGACACACGTACCACTGGTGGTGCGCAAGACGTGACTAATGGTAAATGTATAATCTTAACTTCCTATTTATATACGAGGCATATATTTGTTGCATTTATGAAAAGGTTAAGAATCGCTGCTATACTGTGTATGAAAATATTAATTATAAAAGAAAATAAAGGAGGAGGGTTGGCATCAGGAAGGGCATCCGGCCGTAAAACACCCTGCCAAGTCTATTATGATGAGTAATAGAACATAATCAATAGATTCACAAATGGTATAGCCTTAATGATTTCTACAGTTCCTATGATCAAAGGTTTGATAATTAAATAAATTTTTGTTGTAGATGTTATTATTGAATACATCTTAATGTACCATAATAATCGAAAGATATACTTAATTTAATTATTACTTACTTACTTCAATGTAATTTAAATCGATGGATACATATGCTTTCAAGTTTTTTTTTATTTATTTTTTTATACGATAAAGCATTTATAGAAGAAAAGTTTTAAGAATAACTGAATTATTAGCTATCTTCTATTAACAGTATTTATTTTGATTTCTGATATTTACTATTAACAAAAAGTTTTTACGGCCGGATGCCCTTCCTGACGCCAACCCTCCTCCTTTATCCAGGCTTGGGACTAGCCAGTCAGCTATATGGCTTCTTGGGCGAGAAAGCTCATCAAAAACAGCAACCCCATATAGAAATGGGAAGGTGCTTGATGATGATGATGATGATATTTACTATTAACAAAATAAGTATTTATTCTATACTAATGTTAATTTAAATTCTTTATTTCTTCTAATTATATCTGAATAATCTGTTATACTGATTTGATATTAAATTACTGTTATTAAAAGAATTTTAAAATTACACTGTAATTTTGAAAATAATTCGTTAATGAGACGTAAAGCAACTTCGAAAGAAAAATGTATAATTACAGTATTTAATGAAAAGATACAGTTCTAAGTACATTTGAACTCATTTTAAGGAATGAGAAGTCATTAAAAACAATTACATATCTTTCAATTTATTTAAATTAAACTCAAACAGAATTTTTTCTGATTTTCTGTTCTTAACAATTTATTAAAATTTATTCATTCTGCCATATAATTTTTTATTATATATTAGATAAGGCATAATAAGAATATCCAACAGACGTTAATACCTTACAATACTACAATTTCATTTTTTTAAATTTTAAATTTTTTTAAAAAATAGATCACCAAAGGACTCCAATTTTTTAATGGTCTTTAAATATTCTATTCCGATTGAAATTACGTATTATTTCTTATTTCAAAACATCTAAATGTCAATTGTCTCTTCTGAGAGATAGGTAAGGCTATCACTCTGCAGAGAGACAATTTTTAAGGGGCAAAAAATTGTCTCTGACTAAATTGTCTCTTTAAAAGTACTGCAACATCGACTTAGAACGAGAAAATTGCCTCTCTAGCGGAACAACCAATCAGAAGCGACGTTTGCGTAGTGACATCAAATAGTCTCTGTAGAGAGAGAATTTTTGTTAAGAGCAGCATAGACCCCCAGGAGTATTTGATTATCAGTACTCCATTTGGACTATACCGTTACATCCGATTTCTCTTTGGAGTTAAAACAGGGCTGGAAAAATTCCAGCAATTAATAGTCAGTGTCTTACAGTTAAATCCCGGAGATGAAGAGGTCAAAGCCATCCAAATGGCATCAACTCCTACGGATGTCCTAATAAATTACTATGAGAAATTTATCCCTAATTTATAATCATTACTAAATTCCTTAAACAAGCTATTATCGAAAAATACTCATTTCTTATGGACAGCAGATTAGGACAGAGCCTTTAACTACTGTAAAAAAGTCTTTAACATCCAATAGGGTGCTAGTACATTTCGATATCAAGAAAGAGATCAGATTAGCAGCAGATGCTTCTGCATATTGCATAGGTGCAATCTGCAGTCACGAAATGGAAAATGGCACTGAGCGACCTTTGCTTCTGCATATTGCATAGGTGCAATCTGCAGTCACGAAATGGAAAATGGCACTGAGCGATCTTGCATTTGTACGTCTCGCACATTATCAAAGAGTGAAATGAACTACTCACAAATTGAGAAGAAAGCCCTAGCGCTCGTTTATGGTATAAAAAATTTAACTACTACTTATATGGGCCAAAGTTTACCTTGGTCAAAGATCACAAATCCTTGATGAGGTCGGCCAGATTGGCCGCGTGGAAACGCTCCGGCTTTCCACTCTGGAGAACCCGGGTTCGAGTCTCGGGTCCCTTGAAAATATTTATCATGGGGTCAGGGCCCGGCCCGTTGATCCCTGTCCTCCACAATCTTGCTGACCCTTCCGCAGGGGTGGGCAGCCTGTGGAAGGGTTTGTTTCGCCCCGTCACTTAGTATTCTCCCTGAATGGAAAGTGGCGTCATCTGTTAACAAAAAAAAACCCTTGATGAGTCGGCCGGATTGCTTTCCACTCTGGAAAACCCGGATTTGAGTCTCGGGTCTCACCTCTTGAAAATATTTATCATGGATTTCAATTCGGCCCGTCTATCCTCGCCCTCCACAATCCGGCTGACCCGTCAGCTGTGGTGGGGAGACTGTGGAAAAGTTTGATTCTCCCCGCCACTTAGTATTCTTCTAGAATGGAAAGTGTGGATTTCAATTCGGCCCGTCTATCCTCGCCCTCCACAATCCGGCTGACCCGTCAGCTGGGGTGGGGAGACTGTGGAAAAGCTTGATTCGCCCCGCCACTTAGTATTCTTCTAGAATGGAAAGGGGCGTAATCCATTGACAAAAACTCCTGATGAAAATCTGTGGCCCCAAAACTGGTGTAACTGCAATGACAGAGGAAAGAATATCATGTACGGCGTTGTTGTTATCGAACTACAACTATAACATCGAGTTCCGAAAATCTAAGGAGCATGCAAACGCCGACCCCTTGTCAAAATGAAAATCTGTGGCCCCAAAACTGGTGTAACTGCAATGACAGAGGAAAGAATATCATGTTCGGCGTTGTTGTTATCGAACTACAACTATAACAACGAGTTCCAAAAATCTAAGGAGCATGCAAACGCCGACCCCTTGTCAAGGTATCGACGTTTGCATGCTCCTTAGATTTCACCTTCTAACAAATCGGGAAGAACTTTAGATGTTTATAGAATACACTTTGACGAGAAAAAATTACTTCTAACCGCACAAC
Organism: Olivierus martensii; assembly: GCA_000484575.1. Lineage (NCBI taxonomy): Eukaryota > Metazoa > Arthropoda > Arachnida > Scorpiones > Buthidae > Olivierus > Olivierus martensii. Next base: position 84,270 of record AYEL01081641.1, on the reverse strand, counting down.
TTGACAGCCAAGCCACCAAAACAGATCTCATTTTGGACAGAGTTACAAACTTACAGAGTTTGGTTGGCCTGAGGCATGCCTAATCCTGTCACTTCAATTGCAGAACCGAGTTAGGGTTGAAGGACAAATGTATTCTTGAACTATCGCGTCCTTATATCGGATAGGTTCAGAGATAGACTGTTAAAAATGCTACACGAAACATATTGGCATCTACCGAATGAAGGTGATAATAAATTATTTTTGGTGGCCAATGTTGGATGGAGACATTGAGAAACTTGTTAAGGGTTGCCGAGCTTGCGAACTCAACATAAAGAATCCACCGGACGTTCCTCTTCAGTCTTGGGGGTTTGGCGCCGAGGCTCTTCAGATCAAATCCATCTGGATTTTGCGGAAAAAGAGGGACAAAATATGTTAGTAATCCTAAATGGTTACTCGAAATGAATAGATTGTATTCCAATTACAAGCACTTCAACTGAGGCTCTCATCAGTGAAATGAGGAAACAATTCACCCTTTTCGGCTTGCCCAAGGAAGTGGTAGGGGACAACAGTCTTCAATTTACTTTAGCAGAGTTCGAGTGCTTTCTCCAGAAAACGGCATAAAGTTCACGAGAACCCCAATTTATTATTCAAAATCTAATGGGTTGGCAGAAAACACCGTATAAACTATTAAGATGGCATTAAATAAATCAGCGCAGGATGAAAATGTTTCTTTTAGACATAAAATTGCAAATTTCTTATTTACTTACCATAGACCCCAAACACAGTGACGGGCATTTCTCCAGCGGAATTGTTCATATATAGATAATTCCACATTAGATTCAGTTTATTGCAATCCGATACTGGGTCAAGAGTGCAGGAGAAGCAGTGCAAACAGAATTTGAATTATGATCACCGTCGCAACTAGACGAGAAGCTTCGCACCAAACCAGCAAGTACTGCTAAGACAGCACAGATTGAATCACAAATGCGAAAGTGGTACTGTCTTAGCACGATTGGTGGTAATACATATAAAGAACAGGATTTTATCTGGAATTAATTCAGATACTGTTGGCTCAACATTTTTTGTATGTAAAGTGAAGAAGTTGTTTTTGGTAAAATTTTTATCTATGATGAATGGCTTTTCTATTTGACTTCGAAATAATCCTGCCCACACATTTAACTTTTGTGGATATTGTATTCTGCCGATATGAGGTAATCGTGGATTTCGTCATGCCCACATCCCACAGTTATGATTATTAGGCTTATTGTTTAGAATAAAAGTGTGATCAGTAAAGCAAATATTCCTCAAGAAATTCTCATATTAATTTGCTATTTCCATAACTGCAACACAGCCTTCCCGATTCCGTGTAGGAATCCTCAATTAAGCTTTCAGTGATCGACTTCGGCAACTGCCAACGCGAAGTGACCTCTTTAGTCATATTTTACAACATGGGCCAGATGGTGGGTGTATTTCAAATTCCTTGATGCATTATCAATCAATTTAAATGTATTACGCTATAACTGACGTCACCAGTATGCAAGTACATGTATTTGGCATGATAGTACAGATTTCTCGCTGATTTATATATATATTAGTACAATCTCTGATGATTTGAAATGATGATTTTCAATTAATTTAAGTTCAATTATTTATTAATAATTAAACAGTTAACATTCTATTTAAAATAATCAGTTTATTTAACAAATCATTTTAATAAATAAATAAATAAATGTAATGCAAATTAACACATTCCATCGGAAATTACATTTTATCATCAAGCAGTTTATTAAACATATGTTATTATATTACATGATATCATCTCGTGTTTTTTGCTTTATTAATTTAAAAAATAATTTTTGTTTATATTTTTTCTCACTAGATGGAAGAACAGGAGTTTTAAGTTTAAAAGAAGTAAACTTATGTAAAATATTCTCCTATTTAATACATTACAGAGAAGGTATAAAAATATTTAGGTATTAATTGTCGCCTTACCGAAGTACAGCAAAATTGGTACAGATCGAAAGAGGGGCCGAAACACAGTCTCTCCGCAGAGATGAAAAATCGTCTCTGTGGAAAGACAATCTTTCTACACAGACAGTAGAGAGATTATTATGTTTTAAGCAATGTCTCTGTGGAAAGACAATCTTTCTACACTTCTTCTTCTTCTTCTTCACTTAATAATATGGAGGCTATAGCTCGAGCTTTTTCCTCCGATGACGAAAATCTTTCTACACAGACAGTAGAGAGATTATTATGTTTTAAGCGATGCTCCAGTGATTCCCTTTCAGGAAACGTCATCATTTTCCCATGATGCTTAGAATCGCGTATACATAACATCAATCTCATTCCAACCAATGAAATTACTCGTTACATTGCATTTCACCTGCACTGCGCAAACTCAGTATTCGAAGAAATTGGCAGTAAACAGACGTGATTATTTATATAATTACACCACGCAACAAATATAAGCTTTGATAAGTGAATTGGAGAAATAAGCTATTCTATTTTGGAGAATATGATAGCAAATGTATCAACGTGAATTTTCATTGATAAATAGATAAATAATAGAGTGCATAATAAAATAAAAATAGGACAGGTCCAAGTTAATCTCCTCACACACCTAAATAGATAATTTCAATAATTTTCACATCTTGTTGTCTTTAATAACTTCTCTCATAAAGCAATTTTTGAAATAAAATCAGCTGATTTATCATATAAAAAATACAATACTTTGCAATATCTTGTCAATAAAAATTTTTCATTAAATTTAGCATAAATTTCTTACTTTGAAAATATATTCAATAATTCATGAATCTAATATATAAGGTGTAGTAAAAAGTAATCCATTATTTTTGCATGAAATTGTTTTATTTAACATACTTAGAATGAGCCGATTTAGGTCAATATGCGCCGTTTTTGTTGATAACTTGTTGCCATTTTGAAGGTAATTCCATTATGCCTCTCTCATAGAAGCCCTTGTCCCTATTGCCAAAAAACTGGGACAGTTGATTTTCACAAGCCTCTCTTGAGGCAAATTTTTCACCGCAAAATAGTTCGCCATGGACAGGAACAGGTGGTAATCACTTGGTGCCAGGTCCGGACTATAAGGTGGATGCATAAGAACCTCCCAACCAAACTCCCAAAGCTTCACGCGAGTCGCTATCAATATGTGTGGCTTGGCGTTGTCTTGATGAAACACAATTCCTTTCCCAGTGGCCAAAGTTGGTCGCTTCTGGGCGATTGCTTCCTTCAGACGGTCCAATTGTTCACAGTACAGGTTCAAATTAAGAGTTTGCCGTAGGGGAGCAGTTCATAGTATATGATTCCTTGCCAATCCCACCAAACGCACAGTAAAACCTTCCTGGCCGTCAATCCTGGCTTGGCCACCGTTCACGCCGGCTCACCACACTTCGACCACAACCGTTTTTGCTTGACGTTGTCGTAAGTGATCCACTTTTTATCACCAGTCACCATCTGCTTCAGAAATGGGTCGTCTTTGTTGCGATTCACAGATGGAAATTCAGTCCATGAGATTTTTTTGCATTAACTCATGTGGCACCCATACATCAAGCTTCTTTTTGTATCCAGCCTTTTCCAAATGATTCCAAATGGTTTTTGTGCAATGTTTAGCTCCTGGGCAATAGAAACAGTGCTTATATGATTATTGGACTCTGCCATATCGATGATTTTATCCACATTTTCGACAATTGGCCTTTCAGAGCGTGGTGCATCTTTGACATTGAAATTACCGGAACGGAATCGACAAACCCAAAACTGCGCTTGATTGGCTGTTACAGTATCAGAACCATAAACACTATTCACATTTTCAGCTGCCTGGCTTGCGTTTTCACCTTTAATGAAGAAAAACTGTAAAATATAGTGTATTTTCTCTTTGCTGGTGTCCATCTTTGACGTGAGCTCAAACAAAACTGAGTCAACTATTCATAAAACTGTCAAATAAGATTTTTAGTACGAAATGTTAGCTTTCTAACGCCATCTAGTGTAAACCGATCGGACTTTTAGAGTGCAACTTACAATTTATTAAAGCCATCTATTGGAAAAATAATGGATTTCTTTTTACTAGACCTGATATTTATTATCAATCTAATATCAATGATATTTTAAAAGATTTACTTTATCAAAAAAAAACAGCAGTGACTTTAGTTAAGTACAATAGTTACTGACTCTCTTATAAGAACATTTCAGCCAAAATACAAAATTATCATTACAATTATGACATTTATATTTGCAAAAATATTCAGTAAGACACAGAATGCAAAATCTGAAGCTTGAAATCAAATAAAAGATCTACAGCAATTCAAAAATTGAAAAAGTACTCTCTTCTTTAGTTAAAAAATTATGATAAATTTGCAAAAACATACAAAACTTCATTAAGATTTAAAAATCAGCATAAGAAAACTATTGAAAAATATATTATGATAAGAAAGAATGTCATATTGTTTTTCAAATAATGTTCTAACTTTTCATAATTTTATAAATGATTGCATCAGCAACAGTTTTTCACCATATTATGATTATTATATATTTATAATACAGGAATACCTCAATTATCGCAGTTATTGTTGCCACAAAAAATACTCGATAATCAGAAATAATGCATGTAAAATGGGTGATCATTGCCAAGGATTTTTCAAATATGTTAATGTTGCCACGAAAAATACTGCAATAATCGAATCCACGATAATTGGGATAAATGATGCTGTGAAATGGGTGATCTACAAAAAATGTGTTAAATGCTCTTCCGATCTACAAAAAATGTGTTAAACGTGCCAATCTTCTAAGCGGATCACTCTATGTTTCTTCTTGTAGCTGTACTGCCAAGGATTTTTCAAATCTATTAATTAAATTTTATATAAGAGGTGCAAAAAATGATGTAAAACATGCCAATCTTCTAAGCTGATCACTCTACGTTTCTTCTTGATAGCTATTCACTTGATATCATCCTTGCTTCTTTTAGAATTCATTGTACGGATAAATAAGAAAATAAATAAATATTCACATGTAGTGCCAACTCTAGAGGTCCTGGCACTTAATGCAGCTTTCTTGTAATATCTACTCAGCAATGTACAGTATTGATGAGTAACAATATTGAGAAAATGATAATTTTGGTGCCCTGATGCTGTGCATCATCTGCTTACCGGGTTAAGCCAGCCCTATCCATGTGTACTTCAGGTAAAGGCGGACAGTTACTGATGAGTGGTGAGCAAGCGCCATCGGATAAAAACGAAGTGCTAAAGAGAGTTACCTGGAGAACAAATGTAATTCTGGTTGCTTATATAGTAGGCTATATCTCAAAGCCGCGATAATTCGAATTTTGAGCACAATAATTGAATTTTGGTATTCTGGTTGCATATGTAGTGGGCTACATCTCGCGGCCGCGATAATTCGAATTTGGAACGCAATACTAATTATAAACCACGATAAATCGAGAATCGCAATAATCGAGGTATTCCTGTATTATAGAATATAATATATTGCTGGTAATATTAATTAACCCTTAATAGTAACTGAATTTTAATAATTTGAAAAAATTGGATTAATGTTAGCAGCATAGTGTCAAACAGTGTCAGTCATCCGCGATAAATCGAGAATCGCAATAATCGAAACCGCGATAATCGAGATATTCCTGTATTATGCAGTTACTCAACTCATCAAGAACTTCTGACAAAGAAATAATTCATTTCGATGTAGCGGTATCTCAAAAATAATGTCTTTTTATGTTGTATTTGTTCAAACATATCTCAGTTTATTGCACACGCTTCAGGTCTTGGCGTTCACTTTGCGGCGTATTAAGTCTGTGACACACTGAACGCGACGCAAAGCGAAGCAAATGAAAGTAACTTCGCGTGGATACGCGCGTACAGTGTGTCTTGGACTAGCTTTTCCCATGCGGCTACTCGAGTTAACGCACGTAGCCAGGCGAAAGGAGATGAAAAAGTTGAACTTTGACCAATCAGCATGCAGGAACAAATAGGGTGTGGCAAGACGCTAAGGAAGAAATCAACTAATAGAAACGAATGTTTTATATACTTGGAAAATAGATGTATTTAATTTATTTAACATATATTACAGATATATTGTCACAAGGACATTAAGATATAAAAATAAAATAAAGACAGGAGTATTACAAAAAAATTTATAAAAAAAATTATTTAATTTTTTGTAAAGATCAACCGTGAGGTTGGGATTCAGATATAGAATTTGTTTTAGAAGTACAAAAATATCATGTCTACATTACATGAGATTTAAAAGAATACTGAAAATATACGATTACTTCTTTCTAATTACAAATCAACCACACTCCGCAAACGACCTCTATTGGCAAATCCATGAAACATGAGAAATGATTCGGCTGCAATGTAGATAGGCTGCGGCGCAGTACAACGCGAAGCGAAGAATGCAAATTTTTCTTTCATTTTTGCTTCGCTTCGCGTCGCGTTCAGTGTGTCACGCCTTTAACGCCAGATATGAACAGTCACACGCGCAAAAGGGGCGACGCTATGACGAAAGCGCGCGCAAACGTTAACGCTTGCGTTTGGTGTAAACCTGCCTTTAGAATGAATGTCTTGCCAGTAGGACCACAATCGATCACGACTTTTTTTCGTTCACTATCGGATAATTTTGTAAAAAATCCAAAAAAGTTGAAAGAATATTTATTAAGATTTATATGAGAAATTTGAAGAGCTGCCAATTTTTAAAAGCCAAAAGTGACGGTAAAATAGATTTACGTCTGCTATGAGAACACCAAGAAATTCGAATTCTACATTTTCTGTTAGAGCCAGATAGCCAACATATTGATCTTATCAAATTTCACGAAAACACATTATGAAAATTTCTGAATCCTTTCTCTAAAATATAATTTAAAAAAAAATTTTAAATGAGATGTGACCCGCGGCAATATTACAGGTTCATTAAATTGTCCTTGAATTAAAATGAATTTGACACACCTAGTTTAAAGTGATGATTGCATAAAGCATGTCGTCCAGTTTTATAGTTTAAAATAATTTATGCAGAAAATATTATGAATTATGATGATTCATGAAATTATTATGCAAAAAACAGATATTTTTATAAAATTTTTTCGTTGGTGAATATACTGTATAAATTTTGTTTAATTAATTACGGTTTTAATGATGAGACGAAATATGAAGTGAGCCGGTTTGAATTCAGTTTTTATCTTTTTATTCATATTTTATTTTTAGATTATTTTTAGTTTATTAATATTCTCGAAATAATATTCAATAAACAATATAGTATAGATACTGAAAATAAAAGCAAGTTTGAGAGAATAATTTTTGAGCGTTCCTAAATAAAGGGGATATTCAAAAAGTTGGCCAAAACCAAAAGTTGGCCATTTTTTCTTGTTAATTTTTAAAATGCTTAATGATAAAAATAATTGGAAAAGTTGAAAAATATTAAATTTTAAAGGGTGTTTTCGGAACTGAACTAGAATCCATCAATAATTACCTTCCTATGATGTCGGATATAATAGAATTTTTCTAAACGAGTTTTTGAATATTGATATATATTATTGCTGCAACATATGATTGTAATCATTGATAAGTTGTAGGTGATGCCCGCCCATATTATTGAAAGTTGGCAAACAACCAAAGTACAAAAAACCAAAGTAAAATGTTTCGCTCATTTTGTAGAACTAAACAAAACTGTAAACAACTGTAAGTATATTTCGATATTCATACATAGATTTATATTGTAATTTAATGTCTACATTTTATAGTCTATGTTAAAAAGAATTTAAAAGATTTTTTTTAAAGATGCATACTAGTTATTTTTTAAGAAAATAACCTATGGTAATAAAAGATAGTGTGTTTTCTTGTGTGTTTGAGTTCATAAGTTTGCTTGCGTGCCTGTAGGTGTGTAGATATGTGCATATGGATGCTAGGCAGTCATATTCCAGAGAAAATAAATCTACGATTTAGAAATTTTTAGCAATAGATTCAAGTTGGATGTAGATATTTCAATATATAATATACAGTGGATTCCGCTTAACTGGGTTGGTGCTAAGCCATTTTGGCCCAATTAAGCGACTGCCCCAATTAATAATAATAAATTCTAAAATAAAATATGTAATTCGTAGATAAATAAATAAGTCGGTAAAAAATAATAATTAGGTACTTATTTTAATGCTTTATTAAAATATGTATATCTAATTATTAGCTTTTTAGCGATCTCCTCTGACTTCGTCTTCAACACTAGGCCGCTGATGACCACGCTTATAGGTAAAATAATAATAATTAAGTACCTATTTTAATGCTTTATTAAAATAGGTACCTAAATTATTAGCTTTTTACCTATTTCCTCTGACTTCGTCTTCAACACTGGGCCACTAATATTCACACCTCGCCCGCTAATTATAGAAAATCATGATTCTAATGCTTCTTCGACTTCTGGATCCTTTCCATCACGTTTTTTTTTTGGATGTTCCCGGAATTTCTTTCTGTAATGCACACTCCTCACCTAGCTGATTTTCTTTTTGTGGGAGATGCTTCTTCGACTTCTGCATCCTTTCCATCACGCTTTCTTTTGGATGTTCCCGGAATTTTTTCTGTAATGCCCACTACTCACGCAGTTGATTTCCTTATTGTAGGAGAAGCGCTATGGTAGATTTTGGTTAATTTCAGCGAATCTATCATAGTTGTATTAAATGGATGGCTTTTAATTTTATCCAACAAAGCAATTTTACTCGAAAGTGTAAAATCCTTTGTTGACATCTTGGCAATGATTTAAAAATTTTAAATAAAATCGACACTGTAAATGAATATCGCTAGGTACAGTAACGGTAGACTCTTATGTAGACGCACACTTGCCAGACTCACGACGATAGATAACTGATTCTCATCACGTTAATGTTGCAGATTACAGTATTGTTGTGTATTCTTTATCAACGATGAATACTTATAATTTTATTAAAGAATGGATGTTTATATTAGTGCGGCGACAATGTATTGACGATGTGTATGTAATAGGATGCGAAGAAACGACCCGCTCCATTTTGTTAGTCTGTATTATCTTGTAGAAAGGTTTCTACAATAAAATGTTATAATTTTTATATAAGGATTTTTAAAGAAAGCACACAACAAGTAATAGTGTATGTAGCGTTGCCATACTTTCGAAAAATTCCTAAAATATATCAAAAATTGAAAATTCCTTTTCTGCTACTGTCCCAATTAAGCGAAAAGTTGTCCCAATAAAAGCGTTTAAGTTATGTATTAGTTTATTAGTTTGGTTTCCGTTCTTTGAGATTTGGCCCAATTACGCGGCTGTCCCAATTTACTGGTGTCCCAATTAAGCGGAATCCAATGTATATATATTTTAAATATGCATTTTGCTTCTAAAATTTATCTATTCTTATTCAAAAAATATTGCCGTTTATTTAAGTAAAGAATAACAATAGACACGATATAAAAAAAATGAAATCTCGAACAATTTATAGGCTTATATAAGATTTATTTTGATAAATTAACTAAATAAACTTAACTTAAAATAATATATAGACTAACTTTCAAAGTTTATATTCTCATATTTCAAAATGTACTTTATTAAGATGTATTGTAAGTTAATGGAAATTCAAGATTATGATAGCAGTAATATAAGAGATATTACTAGCATCATAACCTTGAAATACCATTTCAATACATTTTGATATATTTTGAAATATGATAATATGAACTTTCAAAATTTGTTTATACAAAGTTTCTAGTTTTTATTATTTTAATTAAATTATTTATCTAATTTATTAAAGTATGCTTTTAGTTTTCAATAATAATATCAGAATTTGAGGATTGCATAAATCACATTCGGAAAGATTTATAAATACTTTCTGTTTAAAATATTTATAACAAAAATATTTTTATATAATATTAGAAAGGTTTCACCTGAAAAATTACCGGTACAATAAAATGTTATATTTTTTATATAAGGATTTTTTAAGAACAACAAGTATTAGTGTACGTTTGCCATACTTTCGAAAAATCCCTAAAATCAACAAAAATTAAAAATTCCTTTTCTGCTACTGTCCCAATAAAGCGTTTAAATTATGTATTAGTTTATTAGTTTGGTTTCCGTTCTTTGAGATTTGGTCCAATTACGCGGCTGTCCCAAAGCGGAATCCACTGTATATACCGTATATAACTAGTAAATCCGTTGCAGCTACTCTAGAAAAAAAAAAAAAAAAATATGTCGGTGATCGATGAATGATTTTATAATTTAATGATTTCAAAATTTAAACTAATTAATAGGCAAAATTTCTTTATTATTAACTAAGTTTGTCTTATTAAGAATAAATTTCTATATAAAAAATTAATTACGGTATTTTTGGGATAACTGGAAATAAGAAATTACAAATTATCTAAAGCACTCCCTGATGATGCTGCAATATATAATTTTCCATGAGAAAATACATTTTTCTCAATAAACTCCAACTGAATTCAAAGATTCGTCGTGAATCTTAATTATTGTGATTCCATATGCCGATTTTACTGGGAACTTTTTCACCATTCAAACGAAAATTCATGATGAGTCATTCTCGGAATTAAAGCATGTTCGCCAATTGGTCTCTTCTCAATCATTTTCTCAACGATTAATTTAGTGCTGTTGGATAATCAGTCTCCTGTTGCCTTATTTCTTAGCAATATTACAATTATTCTGCATTTTATATCTAATTAATTAGGAGTAATTCCAGAATTTTCTGTTGAATTTAATTAAATACTCCACTGGGACTAGAGGACGTAAGACGTCGCCGGACCCAGGGAAAAAATTTATATAGGGTCCAAGTAATTTTAGAGTTATAATTGTTGGGTAGTTAATAATTGAGACAATTTATTACTCCGGCTTCGGACTCTAATTTCCAGTACCGTCTTTCTACGGCTAATTGGCCCATAAAAAATATATTGTGGGCTGATATGCGGGTCCACGTGAATCCCGAGCCGGGGAATTTTACCTCATCATCTCTTGCCTCTCGTCAGCCCTGTTTCCAATGCTCGTTTGAAAATGTATCTCCTCGAGGCCTACTGTCATGAATCCCATTTATGGCCGGTTCCACCATTGCGAAGTTAAGGCGGGTGTCCACTGTCCCTGTTTTATCGGACACCCCGGCAGTTGCTATGGTAAGCACATGATGGGCTACCGGTTTTGCCGATTACCGGGCCGGTTTGTCGAGTTTACTGCCGGCTGCTGGACTCGGCAAATCGCTTTCGACCAATCAGGTAAAACATTAATAATGACATCATACTGTATTCGTTTTAATTTAAAAACTATTGACATGATCGCCACCACAGATTACTATACCATAGATAGCCTGCTTTCTATTGTTCTCCCCTGACCTTTGTGAGGCTGACTTTGAGCTAACCGGAAGCCGTTGAGCAAAGGAAACCGCTGAGAACAAAGCAGGAGTCTACGTTCGTTAGTTGAATACATTTATTGCTATTTCTGATTGCTTTTTTTTGCGTTATTGATATATATTGTTTAGCATATAGATTTAAAAATGAGCAAATACGAGGTTATAAAAGGTAGGAAATGCTTTTCATTTGGGGAGATTCTGCTTTCATTGCTTAAAATAAGAAGTTGTTGTTGTATTTACAACAACTGTATTAGAGTCCGAAGCGGGAGTAATAAATTGTCCCAACCTTATAACTCTAAAATTAATTAGAGCCTATATAAATTTTTCCCCTGGGTCCGGCGACGTCTTACGTCCTCTAGGGAAAAACTTTAGTCCTAGTGGAGTATTTAATTAAATTCAACAGAAAATTCTGGAATTGCTCCTAATTAATTAGATACAAAATGAAGAATAATTGTAATGTTGCTAAGAAATAAGGCAATAAGAGACTGATTATCCAACAAAGCCAAATAAATCGTTGAGAAAATGATTCAGAAGAGACCAATTCGCCAACATGCTTTAATTCCCAGAATGACTTATCATGAATTTTCGTTTAAATGCGAAGAAGTTCCCAGTGAAATCAACATATGGAATCACTATAATTAAGGTTCAAAACGAATCTTTGAATTGAATTGGAGTTTATTTAAAAGAATGTATTTTCTCATGGAAAATTATATATTACAGCATCATCAGCGAATGCTTTAGATAATTTATAATTTCTTATTTGCAGTTATTCCAAAAATTCCGTAATTAATTTTTATAAATAAATATATTTTGAATTAATAAAACAAACTTAGTTAATAATAAAGAAATTTTGCCTATTAATTAGATTAAATTTTGAAATCATTAAATTATAAAATCATTCATCGATCACCATAATTAGATAAAATTTTGAAATAATTAAAATTATAAAATCATTCATCGATCACCGACATTTTTTTTTTTTTTTTATTGCTGACGTAGCTGAAACGGGTTTACTAGTAATAATAATAACAACAAAACACAAAATATGCCAGCACCCTAAAATATCGGTGCTCTGAGCGGGCGCTCCGGTAGATCATATCTTGAGCCGGCCCTGATATGGGATTTTGCATCAGAAATAACATATTTACATTACTAATATATTTTGAATTTTTGTTGGATTTTATCTGAATGCTTTATTTTCCTATCTAAGATTACTTCATTACAAATAATATATATTATTAGATAAGATAGCGAAAGTCTTTTAAAGTTTTTATATACTGTATTATTACAATAATATGTTTTTGTTTCCAGGTATATTCAACAAAATGAAGTTAAAATTTATATCAATCCATTTAAAAAAATGGTTTAAAGTCCTTGGAAAAGTAATTAGTCGGCACCCGACTTATTTTATAGTGATACCTTTGATAATTTCGATAGTGCTCTCAACAGGATATTTAAGATTAAAGAAAATAACATTTTCTAATACATAATTTTGATATTCATTTTTACTTATTTCGTTAAATTTTTTGTAACAAACAAGCAATTTTATTTGAATAAAAAGCAATTACTTTCAACATTCTTTATTGGGATATATTTTAAAACTGCAAGAATCTGAATTCGTTGTTTAATCTTTAACTTGTAAAAATTTAGTATCTTTGAAAAATAGCTGAGTTCTAGCGATATTACATATATATACATTCTTAGTTAGCTAAATATATAAATTAACACTCTTGTCAATATATATAAGTTAAATATGTTTTAACTTTATTTTAATAACAATGAAATATAGATTTATTTCCATTTTGTAATATAACTAGTTACTAATATTACACATACCATGTGACATTTCAATATTGGGCAGAAAAATATACGTTCTCTTAATCAAGATAACATCTATTTGAACAGAGACAACTTACCGAATCTATCGCGTTGCGCCCTTTCTTCCCCCAAAAAACTTTCATCCGCTGCCATTCACATCACGCCCACTGGAAATACTTCCAGTCCCTCCTTTTTCAGCTAAATATAGCAATACCACAAAAACAACAAGCTCACTGCTCGTCAGGTACATCTAACGGGGACTGACATCTACAGAAGTGGTAAAAAACAGTATGACGTCATCACTTCTGCCGCTCCCCTACAACCTATAAATATATCGCCCATATTTTTTGCGCCGGATGATATTTTATTAATCGAATTCAAAGTGATAGGCTTACGAGTTTTAACATTTTAACTTATGGCACTAGAAAATATTATCTCCTAATAATTTTTATTAACCATGTATATATATTTGATAGTTTATAAGCTTCAAATTCGGACAGAAAGGCTTACGAGCCCTTTAACACAAAAAATACTAGAAATATCGTCTCATAATAATTTTAATATATGCGCGATAATTTTTATTAATTGAGTTTATAAGTTTCAAATTCCGAGTGAAAGGTTTGCCATATTTAACTCTTTTAATTTGTGACAGACAAAAAATATCATATCAAACAATTTTTAGTATAAATATGACAGATAACATTTTATTAATCGAATTTATAAGTTTCAAATTCAGAGCGAAAGACATACAATATTTGGTCCTCTGACTAACGATAATAGAAATATCAGCTCCTAATAGTTTTAAATATAAACATCTAAAACACTTATTTTTGGGGGCAAATATATAACAACGCCGTTGTTATATAAAAAACAAGACTGCTGTCCACGCAAAAAACAACAGTGGCCCATCCCACAACTTTCATCCTGCTGCCGTTCACTCGCCACTCCACGCCCCCAAACCGGAAATACTTCCAGTCGCTCCACCTCTCCTTTTTCAGCTAAACATAGCTGCTATCCATCTGGCAAAAACAACAGACGCACTGCTCGTCAAGTGCTTCTAGGGGATACTGTCAGACGGTCATCTCAGGAGGTGAAAAAGTATGACGTCATACTTCTGCCTTTCCCCACCACAACTTATAAATATAGCGCACATCCGTTCTCCACGCTACACCGGAAAATACCTCGAGCCGATCAACTCTTTTCGCCAGCGAGCGGTGACAGCACTGCCACCTTTGTCCCACTGTCCATCAGAACAAAAATACAGACGACGCCATGACACGTCTATTCTTGTTGCGTACACCCTGAGAATACACTACTGCCAGCAAGCGGTGACAGCACTGCCACCTTTGTCCCACTGTCCATCAGAACAAAAATAGAGACGACGCCATGACACGTCTATTCTTGTTGCGTCCACCCTGAGAATACACTACTCTTGGGACTATGTTGATCACAATACAGTGTATTTTTAAAATAACAATGTATTTTTTATTTTTATTTTTAAAAAAAATAGTTTTTTTGAATTTTATGTTTTTTAACATTTGTCATTTATCAGTTTTGTATATATATTACTATGTTTATATAATAAAAATAAATTTTTAATAAATAAAAATTTTTTACGCCTTTTATAATCTTCATTTTTTAAAAAAAACATGCAAATAGCTATTTGCATGTTTTTTAAAATAAAAATAAAAAATACATTGTTATTTTAAAAATACACTGTATTGTGATCAACATAGCCCCAAGGGACTGTATCGTAGTCATTAATTAAACAACATTTGTCAAATGCAAAAACAAATTTTTTTCATACAGATTCCATACAGATTTCGAATTCAGAGTGAAAGATTTGCAAACTTTAACCCTTTAATTTGAGGTATTAAAAATATCATATCCATATAATTTTAAATAAGAGTGCGGCAATTTTCCCTCGATTTTGTTACCCAGCTAGAGATAATTTTTATTATTAATCAATATATAATAGCGGTCTATGAAGCCTGTGGAAAAACCCTTTCAATTTCAGATACTAAATATATCATCTCCAAATAATTTTTAATGAGTACTCAACTTCCCGCCATTTTTCATCCACCTAGAGATATTTATTATGAATATATTAGCGGTCTATGAAGTCTGAGAAAACTCATTTATCCCTTTAACTCTTAATTTACCTTCTCTGATAAAAACAGCTTTTATTTAAAATAGGCGCTAAAACACTATTTTTCGGCCAAAATAGAAGCGACGCTTCTAAACGCGGAACCTCTATACAGGCACTACTTTGATCCCTATATAGATGTGGTGGGTGTGACAATATCCGAACAATAGTCATTACCTCTACGGTTCTCCCCCCAACAGATAATTATATCACATTTATTTTAAAATAACCGCTAAAAATATTATTTTCCGAAACAGAGGCGACGCCTCTAAACGCGGAGCCTCTATACAGCCACTACTTTGATCCCTATATAGATGTGGTGGGTGCGACAATGCCCGAACAAAAATAGAGGCGACGCCATGACACCTCTATTCCCGCCCCTTACCGGGGGATATGACTACTAACGTACTAATATAATTCTCTAGTTATTATTAATACAGATAAAATTCCGTTATAAAGAAATTTTCCACATAACGGATTTATAATGAAGCTGAACGTATATATACAATACAGTCTAGTATTTGTAATGGTAAATTTAGTAATATGGGGAAAAATATGAAATTCCGTTATAATTATTAAATGTAATTATTACATATCGACTTATACTAATATTATCAAATATTTATAATTTTTATAGTATAGATGAATTAGAATCAACAATCTTATCCCGTGATAATTTATTATTGTAATTTATTGGGATAAAGATTTAAAGTTAAAGGATTAACTTGAACAATATAATCTTCGACCGAATTAGTTTTATCTGTTATGAAGGAATTCTTAAAAAAGGTCTGTCAAATGAGCCGCTCACTTGCCAAATCGATTAACTCTAAAATGAAAAGTAGAGAAAAATGATAAAATAATATACATTTTTTTTTTTTAATTCTCTTTAAAATATAAATTCAAATAAACATTGCAGAACATATTATTACAAGTGTAGCTTTTATCTAATGACATAAAATGCATAAGGTAGTATATCCTTGAAGTAATCGTTATTTTTACAATTTTTGTACTGATGGAGTTAATCAATTTGGCAAGTGAAAAAGAAAAAATAATAATAATACCATCGAATTCAATCTTCAAAATATTTAGGTTGATGCATATCATTAGGTTGATATTGAATATTTAGGTTGGGTTCTCGTCGTTTTCGATAGTTTGTCGATTAGTTCAGCATAGACCCCCTTGATCGCATCGAGTCACGTCGCGGCCAAGATAGTTTTAGAATGAATCTTTACCATAACGGAATTGTCGATTCGTGTTTTATACATCACTTGGTGGGCGACGAATTTTCAATTCTCTAATGTATAGTTTATTTAGAATGAATCTTTAACATAGGGTGCGACAATGCCCGAACAAAAATAGAGGCGACGCCATGACACCTCTATTCCCGCCCCCTTACCGGGGGATATGACTACTTACGTTAATGATCAAGTCCATAGAACTATTTCACTGATTTTTAAGATATTCATCATACAGATTATACCATTGAAGATGATTTTGATGATATACAGTATTTTAATCCCTTCAGTTTAATCAAGAACTATTTTGCAAGTAGGCGATTAGTTCTTTTCCGAACTACATGAGATAAACAAGTAGTTCCAAAATATTTGCTATTCACATTTCCATAAAGCAATGAATTACGTATTTATCATCTAGATAAGAAATATAGGGTAAGTTCGGGAGAGATAGGCCCCCTTTTTAAGAATTGCTGTATTTTTGTTATATATATATATAACAAAAATACAGCAATTCTATATATATATATAGAAATACCAATTTAAAAAATGGCTATAAGATATTCTGGTGACGTATGCTAACAGCTAATAATAATATAAATGTAAATGACAAATATGTTAATAATTTTTAAAAAATTATATAGGTGGTCCATCTATCCCGGACTTACCCTTGTTAATTATATGTAGTTTTTATATACTAACTAGTATAACCAATAATGCTGCGTGAATAATATTTAAATATAATTAATTTATGTAAAATATAACTTAAATATATAACGTACTAAAATATATAAAAGTAACGTAAGAAAGTTATGTGTTACCACTGCTTTATAATTAGCATCATCTGGTGTCAAGAATATAAAATAAAAATCCTAATAACCTACACGGTAACCACTTCAATCATCACTCTCGTCTTTGATACAAGATAGAATAGAAAGGCTAACTGTACTCAATTTTAAATAAATGGATCTTCACGGTTAATAAATTATACTTGAAATTCGTCTTTTATAGTGTGATATCAAGAAAAATTTTATAAAAATCAATGGCCATAATTCAAAAGATATTAGGAAAAATCTTTGAAGTTATACATTCGCCATTTTTAAATAGCTTATGATAAAATTTTAATTGCTATGTCATCAACAAGATGATGTTCAATGGCACGAAGATCATTGCGTAAATTTCATTAAAATTTAATGAATAGCTTAAGATATATAATTATAGAGTTTCTGAAAAATTGGAATGACGCTATTTATAAATCGTTGTAGCTATAATATAAGTTAAGCAGAAATAGAGAAAATTGTTTTCAAATATTATGAAACTTTAATAATTAATTCAAAAGTTACTAGTAGTGAATAGATAAGCAACAGAAACGCATGCACAGAATCATAATGTAAGCTTTCTCTTCCTTAATAAATTAAATTTAAAATAATAATTTTTAAATTATATTATTTTATTAATTATTTAATTAATCAATTTAAATCGACATTAGATATTTATATTTGTTTGAAAAGTTATTTTAAATTCTGAAAGTTTGCCAGATGCAACTTTTTTAGTGACAAGTAACTTTTTTTTTGTTCACTGTAAAATGCAAAATCGTAACAGAAATGTTACTTTGTTTATTTTTCAGACAAATATCACATTTTCATAGATTATCTTAATATTGATATTTTACTATTAACACAAATAAGCCACTTTCAGTCTAATATCATTTATAATATTTTTTTCTTTTCAATAATTCGTTATAAACTATTGAAGGAAGATCTTTTAATTTAAACTGGCATTATTTCGAAAATATTATTTTAATTTAATTAACATAAATATTGCTTAGAATGCTGAATGTTTACTATTAAGAAATTTTCTTCTATAGTAATATAATAATAGTAATAATTATTATTTTTTTGTAAAGTAAATAGAGTAAGTAAGTCTTGACACGATACCCTAAGGCCATGTTTTTTTTACTTGAAATGAAAATCAACAATATTGAATATAAGCCATCCTCATCTCATTTTCCAATAGCCCTGGATAATTTTTGAACCACGCATTGTTTTCATACATTTTGAATGGAAGGATTTTCCAGGAAAATTTCAGGATCTTTCTGTTTTACTGATCTATTATTCAAAATGATTTTATCTACTAAGATCATATTTGATATTCATTTCGAATATATTAAATATTCATTTAATATTTATACTTTCGATTGGAAACTTGATTCTTGAAAAAATTCTTAAACACTGGGGATAAACCCAAGTACTGGTAAAATAAAATCTGCTTGTACTGTCGATGCTTAAAGTCGATGGACTAGATTCACGTCATAGGAAATAGATATCAACAGACTATTGTTTCTGAATATTAAATACTAAAGCGAGTATTTATTTCCCATAGGTATAATATTAAAACTGGAGTTATATTTTCAGCAATAAAATTTTAATCATAATAACACGGTGTTAACTAACAATGTCAAATAGTTATATAAATAGTTACAGGTAATAATTTTTAATTAAAAATGATTTATTTACTAATGAAAATAAAATATAGCTTATAAAGATTATTTTTTCATTTCATTTGGTAAATATTTAAAACCAGTTTAATTACAATAGTAAAATATTATTTTGCTATTCAATGTTTAAAAAAATTATATTTCATCAATATCAAATGATCTCTAGGTCATCTCAGCCGGTTTTAAGTTCTTGCAAATAAGTGTGACGTGCATTGCTTACAAAAAAATGACAATTGACATTGATTAAGATGTCAATTGATTACAATTGAAGAATGGAGAAAAAGCTGATTCCATTGATATTGATTACGTTGGTGTTGATAGCTTGTGTCACGAAATTTCCCTTTGTCGAATTCATCTTTATCGTTTTGAAAGTATTTAGTATTTTTAATGTCATAATCAAGCTTCTCAAGTTTTATATAGACGAAATACTACCTTAATACAATCCCGGAATGAAAATGATTTACATAATGTTCTTAAAAAAACAATTAAAGACGTGGTCCGCCATTTTGTTTTTCCTATTTAGTAGCTACAAGTAACTACGTATGTGTTTTAAATGCCATATTTATAAATGTTTATCGTTTATTTATTGCATTTAATATTCATATTTTCGATTTGGAAACTTGATTCTTGAAAAAACCTTAAGCAGGGAACTGGTAAATACCCAAGAATTGATAAAGTAAAAACTACTTTTACTAATAGATGTTTAAAGTCGACAGAGCAGATTCACATCATTGGAAATAGATACCAACAGACTATTGTTTTTGAATATTACGTACTTATGCAATTTTGTATATTTGATTTTATTAAATTCATTTGAAAAATGTGATAACCCATTATAAAAGTGTTAAATGTATATATAAAATACTATGTTTGTATTAAATTAAAAAAGGCATGCATTAAATGCATGCAGACACAGTTATCTGTGTCATGCATGCATTTAAATTTACTACTTTGTTTTAATAATTCGAAAATGAGTAATTACTTAAAATTTCTTTTAAAAATGAAAATAGCAAATTGTTTGATACCCAAGAAATAATTCACTTCGATTAATTTAATTTAATAATGAAAAAAAATTTAATTTAATAATGAAAAAATTTAATTTAATAATGAAAAAATTTGATTTAATAATGAAAAAACTTGATTTTTCTAGACATTAAAATTTGGTGCATCATTCTGCAATTGATTTAAGAAGAAATTTATCCTAATGTATTCTTTTCAATACAACCCTTCTTCAATTATTTATTTTTTTTAATAACAAAAAAAAGTTGATTAAATTTTCAGATCAACTAGGCCCTATACCAAAAATTTTCTTATTCTGCGAACAACATAATATATTCTAATCTACTAATTTTTTTCTAGAAAATATATAAATTCATTCTATAATATTTTTAAACTTGTTCAATTATTTAGAATCACTTTTGCTAGCCTACCTATCGCAGATATTTAGGATGATAAATAATTAATTGAGTTCAGTTATCAATAACGGATATATATATATTAGGGCTAAGAACTTGAATCCAGGTCCCCAATTATTAGGAGCCCCAATGCATAATGCAAAGTAAGTAATTGTTAAAGAAGTGGTTACCCATATCAGAGATTTCGGATATTGATTAACTCAAACCCAGAGCCCACAGAAAGATAGATCCGCCCCTTTCAGTTAGTTTTAACAGAACTTTTATTAAGAACTCTGTGGTAACAATATTATTTGTCTTATGACGCTGCAGATAAAACTATAGTTTTATAATTAAAGTCCCCACATTAACTCTAACTTTTATTCCAAAATTTTAATAATAAGCTGTCATGAACTAACACAGCTGATTAATTCATCATTAATACAAAATGATAATGTTCGAAATATTCAATAAGGAATTTGAGATCGTTTTCTATATAAGATTCGTTGTAGAAAATCCCTTTTTTCCCTTCTTTTACTAAACAACTTAGTTACAGCGATGTCGAATATTATATTTATTTCTAAAATATTTTATTTTTTACAATATTCCAAATTTTAACATTGAAATTTAAAAAAATAAGTATATAATTATAGATAGTCTGTTATTAGGAGCAAAGCTATTAATATTAATGAAGTGGATTTTCCTGTCCATTATATTCTACAATATTTATATTTACAATAACAGGCCTCACAAAAATACTTATTTCTTCTCTTTTCTTCAACAAAATTTAAGCTTCCATAAATAAATTTTGTATAAGTAAATGCCTTATCGTGTGTGTTAACAGTGTTTTTTATTAATATTCAGGTGAACAATGAAAATACTATATACTCGTATTTATAAGCTAAATAAGTCACCTCTGAAATGATACTTCAGTTCATCGATAATGATATATCGTTGTTTAATATTGTAATTTTGTATTTTAATCCACAATGAAATATTTTTTATGATATTCTAATTATTATTATTTTGCATTTTATATTTATCAATAAAAAAAAAAAAAAAAATTTTATGATATTCTAATTATTATTATTTTGCATTTTATATTTATCAAAAAAAAAAAAAAAACAAATACATTCAAGTTTTTATGTAGTCATTTCTACAAGGCCGTCTTGTTGATTTCCTAGTAAAATTTTCGTAGCTGTCGAAAAAATTGCAAATTGATATTTCCAAATTAATAGCTTCCTCATTATATGTCGTGGTTTGTAAATATTTACCCAAACTTTATAAAATATCGATATTTATAATTTATACCCTTATATAGTCTGTCCAACTTAATTGTGTGGGAAAACGTCACAAACTGGAACAGAGTTCATTTACAAAAAGGGGTGTACATGCAGAACGGGTGGGAAAACTGGGAATTCTAATTACCTGAGTTTTTTAGATAGGTTGAATAAAGGGTTACTTTTAATAGGTTACTTTTTGAAAAATTGTTTATATAAATTTTAATATAATATAAAAAATAAATTTTCTTTTTCTAAGCTGATGTTTACACATCAACTTAACAACAAACGTTCCTTTTTTACACAATAGACCAGTCTAAATAACCGCATGCGCAGTCTGAACCCACACAACTAACTTGGACAGACTATACTACTGTAACTATTGTATATAAATATTTAAACAGATATCAGAAAAACTTCAATTTTCTTTTTTATTTGAAAATATGTTTTTGAATTTGTACTCTATGGTTAGATTATAAAAGTAGATACAGCATTACGTTAACGATCAGTACAACTGTCAATTTGTATATAATTTGAGCAACTTCGTTCACGAATATGGATTCGGCTAGGCTCTCAAATGGCTATCTTCACGTATAAATTCCATTATGTAGTTTAATTTAATTAACTAATCTTTCTTCAATCCTATTGTTCTGGAAGTTTTAATTGTTCTGTTACTGCTAATATACCTAACACTGTAATAAATGTTTTACGTATAAATTTATTCTGTTGATATGAAAAATCGAATCAAAATATTTCTGTAATTTAGTAATAAAACGTAACAACCTTGTGAACAATCATATCACTCATTAATTTTAGGAGAACAATGATTACTATACTTTCTGATTGAAAATTCATATTTTCTATTGCTGAATTCTGCTAAGTGGGTACTAAGCGGATACCAGCAATAAAAAATAATGCTATCCCCGTGCCCATACTCTTGGTGTCAGATGAATATGGAACTCAACTAGCTGGGTCCGGGATCCTTTAGAAGGCTTCAACCTCAGCCATCAGGCCGATCAAGTCCATATTTTAGAAAAGGATGAAACCGTAATAATATTTTTAATTTTTCAATGACTCCCAGTTGTTCTACTTCCGCGATTATATTGTGTAATCAACTCGTTTTGCAGCAGTTTCAATAGAAAAATACCTGTTATCAATGGAAGTACTTATCAGCTGAAGTGCAATAGTAAGCAATATTTATCTGAAATCACATCGGTAAAATAATGATGTAGAAATGTTCAGTTTTATCTGGAAGATTCGGAATCGATTGCGCGGCCTATAAATTATAAATTTTTCTAAGAGTTCTATAGCAACCTTAAAATCCAATCTTTTACTTCAGTGATAGATCCCTTCACGAATATGGATTCGGCTAGGCTGTCTTCACGTATAATTTCCGTTATATAGTTTTAATTCAATTAATTAACCTTTCTTCAATCTAAGTATTGTTCTGGAAAGATTTAATTGTTCTGCTACTGCTAATATACCTGACACTAAATATGATATTTGTTTAGTTATTTCTTAACCAATGGCGATATTTAATAAAGATTGCTTACATTTATTTAATTGATTTCTAGAAAGAAGGCCTTATAAATTATAATTATAGATATTTTCAACCATATAATTTCGTCTAGAAATTATATGGTTGAAAATGTAGAGTCCAAGATGGAAACTCAGTTATAAGTACAATGAAAACATTTTACGTTTTTCATGGGCTTCAGTAGTATTGTCAGTTTTGCTCACTTTGATTTTTCAAATTTAATATAATGTATGCAGCAGCGTAGTTACTTACAATTGAGCAGCCCGAGGCGCTCTGTCAGTTGCTGCCATCTTGATTGCCGCCCTTCCTTTGGGACATACATAATACCAAATGCATAATACACATCAAACCTATTTAGTCACGATTTGAAAATTAAGTTTAAGAAAAGATAATTTTATTTCTTTTATTTATAAACTAAAATACAAAATTACAAATGTTATAATCACTCCACATGGCTCACTTTGGGGTATTTTCCGTAGAAACGAGTGAAGCAAGCAATTTACTAGCTTCACTGCATTGCTTGGTTTGAATTGCTCTCATTGACTGCCGTAAGCCGCTCTCATTGGCTACTGAAAAGTGAGCGAAATACGTTCTACGACGAAGCGAAACCACCCTGATTTAACAGGTCATAGATTTTCATCTCTTTTTTCTTTGAGATAGATTTTAGTCAGTTTATTTATTCTTTTTTATTTAAAATTAAAATTATTTTAAATTATGGTAATGCACTGTGCAGCATATGGCTGTAACAATCAGCAAAAGGCGATAAAACGTACAGCTTTCATAGGTGAGGAAATATATATATATATTTGTAAGACTCTAGATCAAGGGTGTCAAACTCGCGGCCCGCGGGTCGCATGCGGCCCATATATATATATATATATTAAGCAATCTATAATTTTATAGATTTTCGTCTAAAAAATTGATCAAAGAATCTGATACTTGCAATTTTTAAAAAGTCTGTGCCAAAACCAATTGATCTTTATCCAAAACTAAAAATTGGATTGTCATATCTATTTATTAAAATCATTGGCTTCTTTTAAATTTCGAAAATGACAAGTGTGAATGAAAGTTATATATCAGAATTTCAAAAATAAATTTGCTAATGGAAATGAATTATAAAGAAAAAGAATAATAAATATTTATAATGAATTTTTCATCACTATACTGTCAAGAAAATGCTAAAACTTAATAATAAATTGAAAAATAATTCATCTAATTTAGCTTTCTAATGGCATATCATGTATTCTTATAATAGCATTTTCTGAAACGATAAATTATTCCTCCATCTTTATGTAATACTGTATAAAGATTCATATATAATCTTTTACTAAATTTCATATAATATTGCAAATTATTATATGTGACAAATTGCATAATCAAAATTTTGAAATTTATATTAATATAATATAAATTTATATTAATATAATCATTATAATGTATAGTAATCAAGTTTTTAAAATCATCTATAATTTATTTAGCAAAAAATAAATATACTGTAATATACTGTAGTCATAAAAATATATTTAAAATTTTTAATTCATTTTTTGCTAGAATTAATTTTTTTAATAAAAGAATTGAATTAAATTTTGACAAATCATATCCCTGACGGATTCATGTTATAAAAATTAATTTCACAATAATTCTGAATGCATATAGAGTATTTGTTATAATTCATAAAAAATTGAAAGAAATGTAAAATTATTTGAAATTAATTTTATTTTATTTTATACTTCTGTAGATAATAAATACAGTATATAATTAATCTGTTAATAGATCTTTTGATATTCAATTCTTTTATTATTTGTAATGGAAAATAAAAGATTGTTAATAGATCTTTTGATATTCAATTCTTTTATTATTTGTAATGGAAAATAAAAGATTTATAAATTATTTCAAAGAATATTTTATATTATTATTAAATCTATATTTGTAAAAATTATAGTTAAGTAATTACGAGTTACTAACATACTTTTCGTTCCATCTTACAGCTGCTCCACCGTCCAATATTTGAATTGCTCGACATTCAGCAAGTTACATGGTTTTTATTACACACAGTTAAGATCTGAGGTAAGATAGAAATACGAAAATTTCCTTTAAAAAGAATATATATTTAATTAGAAAATTAAATTTTATTATTATTATTTTTTAATAGATATCCATCTGGATCGGTGCATTCGCTTGGGGTGTAGGTAGTTTGGCCTTATTTGTCAGATGTTGCTGTGGAGCGGATTTCAAACATCCACTACCAAAGGTTTTAAAAAAAACCCAACAATTGGCTGTAACATTTTCATTCAAAATCTATTGAAATTTATTACAATATTAATATAATTTTATAAAATCATTCTTTTTCAGGATGAAGATTTTGTTTAGAGACATCTGAAAGTCAAAGGAAAGAATGTTAGGAAAATACCGAATGTTTTCCATTCAGTCATGAAACTGAAAAACATTACCGAAAATAAGCTATCCGAGAACGACAATTCAGTTCCAAACTCAGATTTAAATAATAATATATTTTAATTTAAATTGCAATCAAATTTCAGAATTTAAGCTTTTTTAAAAATACTCACCTTCAAATTCAATATTGTGTATGAATTATTTAATTTTTTAAAAATATTTACAAAACTTTCACAAATGTTTGTTTACAACATTTTCACTATTTTTAATTTTAAGAAAATATTCTGGACTATTACTTTTTTAAAAAAATTGAATAACAAACTAAAAATAATTAACATCACATTAAATGCCATTACGTTGCTTCTGTTAAAAGACATATTCGAATAAT
Source organism: Olivierus martensii (assembly GCA_000484575.1). Lineage (NCBI taxonomy): Eukaryota > Metazoa > Arthropoda > Arachnida > Scorpiones > Buthidae > Olivierus > Olivierus martensii. The sequence continues at coordinate 58,228 of AYEL01081641.1, read as the reverse complement.
AACAATTTTATTCTGAAATATTTTAAAAGCAACTGTATACTATATATATATACATATATATGTAATTACTGACATTGTAATAGTCTTTACAAATATATTTTTATGTTATATTTTGCACAATCGATGGATCAATATTGCCAGATTCCATCTAACTCTGTTGCAGGCGAAGAAGAACGATTTTTGCGTACTGTATGTGTTCCTAGATGATGCTCAATTTTGCATTACAAAATTGCACAATTACATGAAATTATTTTAGCATTAATAATAAATTTATTATTTTAGCCTTCGTTTCCGGATACAGTATTTGTTAGAAGTGCTTCGTCTAAGAACACAAGACAAGTAAAGACTTTTTTGTAGATCTTTAATAAATATTGAAGTATTTTTTACTACTTAGTTTTTAGATTCAATAATTATATTTAACACTAAACATACGTAAAAGATAAATAAAAAACATTATTTAATATCTGTATCGAGATTGATTTAAATTTTCAAATATTATTTTTATATAAAATCTTAAAATGTTATCTTTTTCCACAATTATTTTTAATTTGACTCTTAATATTTTATAAAAGAAAGAAAATATGTTTAATTTAATACACAATAACATAAACGCTAGTAACATTTAATAATTTTTTAAATTAAAAATCCCCTTATTTATCAGATTAAAAATACGATACTCTACAAAGAAATATTGTGTTTAAAAACATTTTTACATTCTTTGGTTCAAAGATATGGAAGAATTATTAATAGATGATATCAAATAATAATAATTATAAATAAGGAATATTAAATAAGGAAAACTATTCATAATTGAATATAAAAATAATATTTTAGTAAGGAGAGATATTATAACAAAGAACATCATGAAATTTTTAAATTTTCCCGGTTTTGATATATGAAAAGTATGTATATATTTTAAATTTCCCATTAGTAAGAAAATTGTAATCTATGCATTATTTTAATAAATTTTTCATTCTTAGGTATAAAGAGACTAGAAGAAAACAGAGATAATATTTAAAGTTGTAAAAGTCAAATTAAATAATATTACAATAAAATGAAGCAATGAATTAGGTAATTTATGATTAATACAAAAAGATAGTTTGTAACTTAAGAAGTTGCATATATAAGTTATATTGATAAATGCTGAGATTATAATCGATTTGTACGTTTGGAAAAAACATGGCGTCTAATCCTCGTATGGCCACTCTCTGCTTGTAGACTCTCTAGTAGTCATAAGTTGAAGATTGCCTGTATATATATTTAGGAATGTGTTAAGACTTTTTGGAAGAAACTTGATTTTTATAGAAGCAGTTTGATTTACACAGGGATCTACAAAAAAATGTACTTTACATGAATAAAACATTATTGCATAAAATGTTTACTGGTGAGTGTTTTTGACTTATAAACTTAATTCAAACTTAAGTTTTGTTTGAAATTAATTCATACTTGAATTTTGTCAAGTGACAATATTTGGAAACCATTGTTATATAGCACTCAGAAGTATTGAAATACCTACATATACAGTAATACCCCAACTTACACAAACTCAGAATTACGCAGTTCTTGATTTTTTTGTTTGGCAACACTGCTGCACACTATCTTGCTGTGATACGCATTGCACGCATTTCGTGCAAACTCTATGTGCATGATTATGATTCTACAATTGATGAAAGTTAAGATTGTTCTGTTATGTTTTCTAAACTCTTAAAAAAACTATATTGTCCAAACGAAGTAAATCTGATTCTCCTGCACCTAGAAAGAAAAGGATTAGGATATCTTTTGAATGTAAAGTTAACATTATCAAGAATTTTGATAACAGAATGAAAATTTGTGAATTGGTAAAGAAGTTTGAGCTACCAGAATCCACAGTAAGAACAATCATAAAAGATAAAGAAAGAATTTTTGATACAATGAAAAATGCTCAATTCTTGAACTCAAGCATAATTAGTAACGTCATGGTATTATGTATTGGAAAAAATGCTGACAAACTTACTCCTTCGTTTGAGGAGTTCAAATAGTTTAGTTGCATTTCTCTTCCCTTCTTCCAAATCTTCATCGGAAGGGATCAAAATTTTAGATAATTTCGTCAACTCGTCTTCCAGTCTCATCTGTGAGGAAGACATTTTGTAATTGTTGAAACAGCTTTCCGTTCTGTATTTAATTACTTTCTTTTATCGCAGTTGATGTATGTGATTTGATAAAAACAAGATAAGATTTAATTAAGTCATAAAAATGATAAAATCTAAAATTAATCAGAACTGAGAAAAATTGACAAAACAAAACTGAAAACAAAAATTTTTATGTTGATAGTAATCAAATTTTTGCAATTTATTTGTGATATGTTTTTATACAAATTTTATTATACAGTAAAATGCGTGTATTGTGATCATATTCATATAATTTCTCAGTGTAAAGTTATAAAACTCTACAATAAAATTATCATAAATATAAATTTTTTGCTAGTTCTCAGCAGTGCCTATCAGAAGAGAGCAAGAGGAGCGCCTGCCCCAGGCCTCACGATTTTAAAGACTTTTTACCACTGTATATTTGTGAATTTAAATGTAAGCTTCTGTGAAATAAATAAATATTATAATTGAATAAATACTTATTAAACATCATTGCTTTTATTTTCTTGTCCACAGTTTTATTTTAAATTTTAAAGACCTCACAAAAATATTAGTCGTCCGGCCTTCGTATTTTCTCTAAAAGGCACTGGTTTTTAGTATGATAAGATAATTTGAAGTTTTGACAGGATGATCTGCCGAGTTTATTGAGAACGACAACATATCAATATGCTAGGCGCACATTGATACGTTGTCATTGTCAATAAACTCGAAATAGTTCGACCTGGTACATAAAAAATGATTGCAATTGAGTATTGAAAACTTTCATTATTTTCAATTAACCAAAAATTATTAAATTATTATTTAATTAAGAAATAATATATACTTAAAAAATGAATTTGAATGAACTTTATGTAAGTAAAAGTGAATTTTAATTACGATTATTTAATATCATATTTAGATTTAAAAAAAAATCACAATATAGATGTATGTTATTTTTTGATTGAATTACTTAATTAATGTTTTGTTATCAGAAAATTAAAGGCAACAAAAAGTCTAACTGCATCATCTTCGTCTTTATTTGTTTTTCTTGTCTTTATTTGCTCGATCAAGTAATCATGCAACCATGCCATGGAAGATAAAGAAATTAGATCATTGAAGATTCTAATAGCAAAGTTGGTTTATCAAGGAAACATGAAAGACAGTGTAGATGATAATGATTCATCAAACATTGCTATACAGGTAACCTTCGATTTACCAAGCCTCAAATTACGTAGTTTCAAAGTTACGAAATTTGTACCTTTATAGATTTTGTTATTGTTACACATGTTTTACATGGTTTACATAAATTCCTACATGTTTCTAGAAGTTTGTGTAAATAAAATAAAAGGGATCAGCTGAATCTCTTTCCATCTGCTAATGAGAAGTGGGTGGAAACTTCCAGGAATTTTACTTAAAATTACAAACTAATCCCAGCGTAAATCGAGGGTTGCCTATATATGAGTAAACCGTTTTCAATTGAATTTGAAATATAGATGTGTATTACATTAATTATTAGGAAATAATCTGAAAATTTTAATCCGTTAGAGCACAAAAATGAAGGGTATACAGAAATTCTTTCGCCTTGAACTTTTTTAGATGAAAGGACTCCACTCTACATAGAAATCGTACAGTTAAAGTTATCCTGTTTCTTTTAATTTTTTAGAAATCAAATAAGATTAAAAAAATAAAACAATTATAATATTTTATATCAATAAATTTTATTGAATATATGAATGAGATATACATATTTTCTTTATTTCATTTTTTATGCAATTTGATAACATCTTTCTATCGAAACCGAAAACAAAACTGAGCTACGTTGATAATTTATGTATACATAGAAATTATTCAACACTTTTTATCTTTATACGTACTTTGAACGAAATGTTATTTTCGAAAATAAATTATGAAGATCATTTGTATAAATAATAATAATTTTGATTTTTGTTCACGATACAGTACTATATAATGTATTGAATATTGTTTTTTGTTTAGATGAGCGTTTTCCAAACTTTTTCTATTACGGAACACTTCACAAATCCTGAAATTTTTACGGAATATTTTTTATTTTTATTTTTATTTTATAGTACAGGTAAATATTAATAATAAATAAATTAGGCAAGTAAATATAAGAGTTGAGAAAACAAAAACATTTATTATCAAATTGCAAATTATGTAAAATATAACCCATGAAAATAGTAAAATAAACTAGCAACTGCAGTTTCAACTTGGCTCTGCATTTAAAATCATCTAAGGTTTATATTAATTTTTATAATTTTTACTGAATACTTATTGATCTTCCGCGAAACAGCTTCTAGATCTCTCTGCTCTTTAGGATTATGGCTAAAGTTAATAGCAGGAACGATATCAAACTTGACATTATCTATCATTACTTGAATAGAATTCGGATTTCTAGAAATATATTCAAATTCTCAGTCAGCTTATCCATAGGTTGAGAAATGCTGGTTTATAAGATATTAAATTTGTTTACAGATTATTGTTAATTTTTTATCTTCAGTAATTTTCGCAATTTAGAGAAAAATTGTGCAAATTCTCAGATAAAAAAATTCGATTAATGACTCATAAAAATATTCAAAGATAACGAAAGTACGCTTATTTAAAGAAATAATAATAATACAGTGTATATTTTTATTTATTTTGGACTTATATGCGAATTTTTTTCTGTTTAAAAGAAATTGAAATTTTTTAATAATGCTTTTTTTAAGCAGATAGGATGTATTAATAGAATATGCCCAAACTTATTCTTACAAATACAATTTTAAAATTATTCTCATTTCTTTTGATACTATTTCGTAATTGTTTTATAATTATTATCGATACTATTCGATCTATGTTTAACTTATATTCTACTTAACGATTGTTACTATTATAAAATTTTTATAATCATTAATTGGCATATGTACATATTTAATGTTGTAAGTAATGTATTGCAAAGTAAATAGATTACAATAATCTACTTTATTTCGTATTAAATTATTAAATAATCCATAAATATCGAGATGGATCACTGATTGATACTTTCCATCCCAAAATGGAATGAAAGAATATATGAATTAGAGAATGGCAAATTATCTAATAAAATATCAGCCCATAATGGTAAACGTTAGGCAGTGCCGGATATACAAAAGAAGGATATTAATAAATTCCAAAATATATATTCCTTTATATATGACTAATTCACGATTCGAACTACAAAATACAAATAAAACCCCACTTAACTATTTCCAGATTTACAAATTTTTTCTCAAATATGAATATTATAGTGCCCCGATTTTGAAACTTTTCGGGGACCGGCCCGAAAAGTCGAACGAGCGGGGAAACACACGAAGAAGGAAGCTCTGATGACGTCATAATAAAAAAGTTATATAATTAAAACGTAGGAAGATGCAAAATTTACATTGCATGTATAGGAAAATGCTCGGACTTCCGAAAATAGACGTTTAAAGCGTGAAAGTCGTACGATACGGGAACGCACGAGCGGGGTTTCACTGTATTATATGACTAATTCACAATACGAACTACAAAATACAAATAAAATATACTATCACCTATTCTAAATGTATGATTTGAGGAAACATAAGCAATCAATGCTCTTATCGCTCATGTTAGTTCTTACCTTTGTTAATAAACAAACCAGCAACAGAAAATGCTCTTCCTGCTTCAACTGATGATGAAGATATTGTTTTCAGAGCCTTGCCCAGTTTTATAACACTTGATTGATTTCCTTTTGACTCAAATAACTATAATTTTTGCTTCACAATCTTGCTCAAGCTAGAACTCAGGCTAGTTGAACAACGTAGGATATTTGTCTTTGAGTGGATCGCTTTTTCTAATTTTTCATTCAATGTCATTGGTTTCTCTTCCAAATTTCCCGTGCTCTCTTCTTCAAAAGTTAAGTGGGTAATTCACAGTCACTTTTTGAATTACCTACTTAACAATTTAATTTAAAATAATTCAAATTTTATGTTGACATAATAAGAAGGAGAAGAAGTAAACTAACCAACCAAGTTGCCAACACGTGTCACACTCAGATCAGTTAGGTATAATCCATGATGTGAGGGCAGTTCTGTTAGTAAACCAGGCCCAAATGCTTTTTCTATAATGCCAATTAACAAATTATTTGATAAATAACTCTCGTACAGTCAGATCATATTTGATTATATTTTATAATTTTTTCTATCTGCGTGGTAGTTCCCGGGAATTCCCTGGAACCAACTATAATTCCCGGGAATACAAAAAGTGTGAAAACCTTACCATTTCCCGGGAACCCGGGATCCCGGGTTCCCGGGAAAGAAACACTAATTGCGATATGTAAAATACGATAATTATATTTTCATCAGGACTGGGGATATTTTAGAAATTATAACGAAAAATCTTAAATGATCATTTACGATTGATATTTCAATTAATTTTTTCCTGGATGGATTTCGAAATAACCGAAAAAGATTCGATTCTTTCTTGATTATTCACTAATAATAAAGAAAAATAAAATAAATATAAAATCATTTTAAATGTTCAATGAAACGAATCTTTTTCTCTTAGACGGTTAGGTTAGGTTAGGTTATGTTATGTTATATTAATTAAGCCACCAAATCACACTTGGGATTGTGCTGTACCTGGTAGTAGTGCCGGATTTAAGCCGATTGCACCCAATCGGGCCCCGCGCTCGAGGGAGCCCGTGTTTGTCAAAGTTTATGTAATTAAATAATGTATTAAGAAAAAAATTTTAAAATTTATATATCGTTTTTCAATATTCGCGGAACGTATAAATGATACGATATAATAAAGGAATTTACCCCCGTGTTTGTCAAAGTTTATGTAATTAAATAATGTATTAAGAAAAAAATTTTAAAATTTATATATCGTTTTTCAATATTCGCGGAACGTATAAATGATACGATATAATAAAGGAAGTTACGGTAGATTATAATTACCGAAAACGTCTACACACTCAATTACTTTTTTAAATTGAGCGTTATCTTAATATTTTGAGTTCAGGTTTGTACAGGGTAGTTATAAATTAATTGATCCTAATCACATCTCTCTGGAGTGGAGTGGTTATAAATTAATTAATCCTAACACATCTCTCTGGAGTGGGTTCTAATCAATATGTTATATCGAAACGTAATATATGGTAATTAACCCACGGGGTTGCTATTTCCGATGAAAAATAAAATTGTTCAAATTTTCACATCGAGGTGAAATTTATCCAAATATTTAACCCTTCTTTTGTTTTTTTTCTGTCACCAGATGACGCCAGTTTTCTTTTTATAAGAATAATAATTGACGGGGCGAAAGAAGGCCTTCCACACGCTGTCCATCCCCGCGGAGGGATCAGCCGGATGGTGGACGACGGGAGGGCCCGACTTCGTGATCGTGATAAATATATTTAAGGGGGATTCGAGATTCGAACCCGGGTCCTCCAGAGTGGAAAGCCGAATCGTTTCCACGTAGCCAATCCAGCCGACGAAAATGGGTCTTTATTTATAAATGTACTTATTTTATTTATACATATAAGCGATATTTTGAGAGGCCCCGCGAAAAATATTCAAATCGGGCCCCGCACTACTAGATTCGGCACTGCCTGGTAGCGACCACTTGTAGCGCCCACCATATGCTGGCCGTAATTCATGATGTATGGAATCAACCGGAAGTTTGATAGGTGAGATTCAACGGGCCAGGCTCTGATTCCTCATGAGAAACTAGAGATGGGGAACAGAATTTAAACCCGGCTCCAACTTCCAGTTTTTCAGGAGGGGTTCGACCCGCTCCGTTGAAACCTCGACAGTGAAAACTGGAGGTGGGACATGGATTTGAATCCAGATCCTATAAGGTGGTAAGCGAACGCTTTACTATGCGGCTATCCTGCCGACCTCACAAATGGAAATCATCACTATTGCATACAGGCAAATCTTGTATGCTGAAACATGCCATAAAGACAACTCTCCTCCTCCAGCAATAGTGTAACAGTGTCTGATAGAATTACCTCGGGCTTAATCATAACCTGGACTATAGGTGCGGGCGAACCTAACACCGCTAAGCCCACAAGAATGAACGAAGAATGAACACAGAGAACCCGCGCAGATGCAAAAAGTCTGGGGATCGGTTCCTTGCATCCGTTCCTCGTGTACTGTGTCCCCAAAGCCATTTTTCTACCAGAGAATGCGATGAAACTACCGCTACCGTTTCCGTCCACAGAGGGATCTAAAACATAATAGGCTGAGTGAATTCTCCCATTACAGGTGAACTACATAGATCAGGCGCTATCGCAGTGTAAAACGCCCACAGTCTCACAAAAGGTCGCACAGAGTCGAGGTCTTTCCACACACAGAACCTTACTAATATTCGCATCTGAGGAAGAGTGCTCAAGGCGAGTGCTTTCCGTCGTCAGAAAGGGCGAGATATCTCCCCGCTTCGTATGCAGATGCAACCTCTGGGCAGTCAGTGAACTGCGGCAGGCCAGGCCACCATGGGGACGATATTGACAGACGCCAGGCAAACACTGGGATCTGGCGCCTTGCTGTGGCAGAATATTTCTCGGGTCAAATCTATGAGATTGGGAGATCTCCTTAGGGAAATAATCTTTCCCCGGTCTGCGGAGGAATCCCATACAGTCTGAGCCAGGCCAGTTGGCCGGACAGTTTACAAAGACATAATGTTGTATTTTTCTAATGGATAATACTTTGGCCGGATACCGCGTGGAAACGCTTCGGCTTTCCACTCTGGAGGATCCGGGTTTGAGCCTCGCTCCCACTCATTGAATATATTTATCATGGGGTTTGGGCCCGGCCAGTCGATCTTCGTCCTCCACAATCCGGCTGACCCCTCCGCAGGGGTGGGCAGTCTGTGAAATCTAAATCCATGTCCTCCATAATCCGGCTGACCCCTCCGCAGGGGTGGGCAGCCTGTGGAAGTTCTTGTTTCGCCCCGCCACATAGTATTCTACAAGAATGGAATGTGGCGTCATCTGTTGACAAAAAACATCTGGGTCCCATATCTCCAGTTTTTCAGGATGGGTCCGGCCCGTTGAACCCCATCCTTCAACTATTCAGTTGACCCTATCATGAGTGTTGGTCAGCCTGTGATGGGTTCTACAAGTGGCCGCCACCCGATATAGAATATCCCAGGAGGATATGGCTCATTTCGTATTCTGAGACAGGCCAAAAGGCTGCTGCCCTGCACCACCTACGAGGGTACTATACAGTACTTCACGTCTGCGAGAAATAATCTCTGCTTAATCACTGACTGCCACTCGGGTGCGGACTCGCCTGCCACCTCTTGTTCCACAAAGCAAACGAAATACGTATACGGCGGACTCGCTCAGATTTGCCAGGCCTAAGGTAAGACCGCCGCATCCGTACCTTGTGCACTATGTCGCCGAAGCGACCTTTAAATTGACGAGAATCGCCTCCGACAACAGAGGTAGAGGAAACACAAAGAGTCTGATTTGGTACTGTGTGTTCAAAGAACACCTTGATCAGGCGTTGTCGCGACGAATAAACGCCGACAACTGGCCGAAAGAACGGAAAAGTCCAAACCTTTTCTTACTGCGAGCAAACAAAGAGGCTGAACGGATTTGCTACTGGGTTCTTCCATTATGGGAGATCACGATTGTCAGGCAGAATTGCCGCATAAACGCAGCAGCCCGACGGAGGATAGGACAAGGCCGGATCCACCAAGCGAACAGAATCTAAACTGATATTTGATACGGCGGGGTGGAACACACAATAGTAAACCAAAGCGGCCCTCTTTGAAAGGACAAGAATCTCCCATATGCAGCTCCTCACTGTCAGATATGATTGGTGGGCCACCATAGAGACGATATCGACCGACGCCGTAAATTGGCCGGGCTCAGACGCCATGCCGGAAGTCGAATATCGCTCTGATCAATTCCACGAAGTTTTGTGATTCCCTAGGAAAGCAAAGTTCCCCCGGTCTAGGGACGACGTCCCCTACAGCCCGAGTACGACCAGCTCTCGTGTGGGCACCGTTAAGGCTTCTATCCCTCTATCATTCAACCCGTCGGCACGGTACGCCACCTTGGAATTTGGGAGTCTTTTAAAGGATTTGTATCTCACGTAGGAGTTACGTTGGACCGATTCTTAATCCCGGATCCGTAGAAACTAGGCGATCGAGTGGACTACTAGGCGAACTACGGAGCATACACCGGCTAGGGTTGGGTGATGCGTGGCTCTGCCGAACCAATAGGAATTTCTTCACTTCGGACAATGTCTGGATTAGTCAGTTATGCCCATCTCGAGTTTACCCGACACGGCAGGATCTCTCTATGGAAAGTCAAACGAGACCCAAAAAGAACGGATTTCATCAATTCTTCCTCCAAACGAGTGCCGGCTGACCTGGCCCGACTCAGAATGCGCCTTAGAGATACCGGCGTACGTCAGCAAATGCACTAGGGAGATGAAGCGTACTTAATAATGCCATCCCACTGAGAACTTCTTAGTTTACCCAGATAATATGAACGTAACGGCCACAGACATAGTGCCTTCAGGCAAAAGTCCCCTCGTCGCGTAAAGGCTGGCTCTACTCGATGGGGTATTGCATATATTCTGGAATTTATATAATGCATAGAACATTAAATTGTTTTTTAACAGATATACTCTAGTGAAGTACTAAGGGGCAGTTCGAAACAAGCCCTTCATAAACTGCCCATTTCTGTGGAGGGAGAACACTATTATGGAGGGCGGGGCTTGACGATGAATGACTGGACAGCATAAATAAATTTTCCAAGTAGTAAGACTCTCCAGGATGGAAACCAAAGCGTTTCCATGCCGCAAATTCAGCCGATCCGACACATTAGTATCATCCTTCACTTTCTATTCGATTCCTCCGAGGCAGAAGTGGCTTATCATGAGAATTAGAATTGCACTACCACTTTTCCTAGATGGAAGTTAGTGAAGGGCAATACAGTATAAAGTATTTTTATTGACTTAAAAACACTTTTCATTGACTTGGTAACTTTTAAAAATTACTGTAAAGAAATTTTAAATAATTAAAAACACTTTTTAAAATGGATTAATTTTAAAAAGTGTTTTTAATTATTTATTTATTTGTTGTGGATTAACTTTTTATGTGGATTAACATAAAAGTTAAACATAACATAAAAATATGAGAATAACAAATAAAAACATAAACATTAAAATTCATCCACATAAAATACATTTTTATCAGGCTGAAAACATTTCTAAATATATTACAACAAAATTCCATGATGTTAAAAGTCGGCAGGATGACATCGTAGTAAAGCTGTGACTTACCACCGTGGAGGTCGGGTTCAAATCCCGGTCCTATACTTCTAGTTTTTCAGGAGGATTCCAGGCACGGGGCCGTTGAAACCCATCCTTCAACCTTCCGGTTGACCCATGATGGGTGCTTGCCAGCCTGTGATAGGCTCTATAAGTGGCCGTCGCCAGATACAGAATATTCCTCGTGCGATTGGAGGCTTAACCTACCTACCTATCATGATATTAAAGAAAGCATTGAAACAAAGATTCAATAGTTTAACATTTGAAAATAAATTGAATTTTGTAAAAGCTATTTCAAACATTTCAATAACAAAAATAATATATTAAGAGAGATTTTGTTTTGAGAAGTTCTTACATTTTTAGTGTTTTTCTTAATAAAAATACAGTAAAACCTCGATTTTACGGACTATAGGGGGCAAGACTAGTCCGTAAAATCAGAAAGTCCGTAAAATAGAAGTAACGTTTTTTTATAAACATTAATTAGCATTTTCAACACACCTGTACTAATTAATGTGACTTATGCCTAAAAACTGTATTATTTTACATAGAGTATTTTAAATTAAATTAAATTACCTATATACATGTATATTAAATTTAGGTAAGTTGTTAAAATAAAAATGACGATTATGCAATAAATGAGTGCTTTATTTTACACGCACCAGTGCAGATAAGAAATGCTGGATGTAGCTATACTATAGACAGTTTATGCAAATATTGTATTAATATTATTTATTTTATTTTTTGGGATGGTGTCCGTAAAATCCGAAGTCCGTAAAATCGAGGTCGGTAAAATCGAGGTTTTACTGTAGTTTAAAATATGTCGTGGATATAGCAAATGAAGGAGAAAAGAGATATAGTATAAATATAGGATTTTGCGTCAGAAATTTCATATTTATACATCTAATATACTTCGTATATTTGTTGAATTTTATTTGAATGCTATACGTATTTTCTTAGCTAAAATTAGTTTATTATTACAAATATATATTATAAAACTCATATAAAGTCTAATAAAGTTTTTGAAAATATTAATAATGAGAATATTTTTATTTTTTATTTCCAGATATATTGAACAAAATGAAGTTAAAATTTGTAGCAATGCATTTAAAAAATTGGTTTAAACTCCTTGGGAAAATAATTAGTAGACACCCGACTTATTTTATAGCTATACCTTTGATAATTTCAATAGTGCTCTCAACAGGATATTTAAGATTAAAGAAAATAACGGATACTGAATATTTGTTTAATGCGGAAAATGGAAGATACATAAAAAGTAAACAAAAGATAGATTCAGACTTTCCTCTCAATCTGTCTGTTTTTGGTGATATAGGAAGGTTAACATACAGAATGAAGAGTCCCATTATATATGTAGTAACTAATCAGTCAGAGGACATGCTACAGTATCACATTCTCAAAGAAATAAAAATTTTAGATAATATTGTAAAAAACGTTACCATTCTGAAAAATGGAATGGAGATTGCATACGATCAGTTATGTGCAATTATGTTTGGAAAATGTTTCCAAAACCCTATAATGAACTTAATTGCTAGAAGAGAGAAAGGTGATTCTAATTGGAATAAGATTAAGTATCCTTTGGATATCCATCCTCTCACTCTTTCAATCGAACCTTATGTAATAAATTTAGGAGGCGTGACTGTAGATGATAACAATTTCGTGAAAAAGGCGGAAGCATTAAGACTTATATATTCAGTTGACGAAACAGATCCTAAAAAGAAAAATTGGATAAATGAATGGGCTAATGCTGTATTTGACAGATTAAGTAGAGAAAAATTTCATTATATTAGAACAATTCCAAATTTTCTCAATATTATGGATGATACTTACGCAACGCATTTACAAAACATCATTCCTTTGTCGGGACTATCCGTATTCTTAATACTTTTGTTTACTGCTGTATTGTTCCTCACTAATAACTGGCAAAGAAGCAAACCTTGGCTCGGAATTTGTTCCTGTCTTTCAGCTGGATTGGCCGTTTTTTCTTCCTTTGGAATTGCTTGTTATTGTGGTTTACAATATTCAGATACGAATATTCTCATTCCGTTCTTAGTTATAGGTAAGTCAGTGTTTAATTCTAATTAATTAATTTTGTTCGATTATGCAGAGGGATCCATAAAATTCACCCATCCCTCAAAAATGGCTAACTTCTTATTTTATATGATCGTGACATAAATTTGCTATAGTTACTTTGAATTTTGAATTTATATAAAATATTGAGCTATTGAATGAAAAGAGCAAAATTTTTAATGTTATTACATTCATCATCAGAATAAATTTCATTCAATCTAATTTACTACTAACATTTTTAAATTTATAAGATAAATTTCCTTTCATTTTGATTTATTTCATTTGAAAATATAAAGATTAAGATGACAACAAATATGACTCTTTTGCTAAAAGTGGCATACTTCTGTTAACTGTTTATTTTTAAGAACGAAAGTACACTCAAAGAAATATATAAAATTATATATGGGAGAATATATATTATATAGGAGATACGATGAAGATATTAAAGCATTTACCTATGTATTGGTCAATCCATTTCATAGATTGAAAGGAAACTTTATCATGTACTTTCAAGACACTGGAATATAATGCTATGCTAGGAAAATGATATGTCAAATACTTATGGAGTGAAAAAAATTTATTTAGAGATGTCTGAAAAATCCATCTTATTCTTATCCGGGGTAAGATAACGAATCTCTTGTCTTTAGTAGTAATCTCAAATAAATCCACTGCCTCCTTCATAGTGGGAGCAATCGTCATGTCATGATTCTTTATATTGGAACATATTACCTGTTCTTAATGAGAATTTCTGCATTGATAAGAATCAACCAATCTTCATCACCTTCCTTGTTTCCTGGTTAAATCTATGTGGTATGTTGTAATATATTATGATGTAAAGAGAAACCGGGAACTCTCTCCGTCAATTTTTGATAGTATTAGATGCGAAGCATATAGGGGAACATATTTGTCATCTTGCTTCGCCATCTTGTCCCGGTTGGTCATTTTTATGAACTCTACTTTTATGCCAGAAACTAAACATCCCAAAGTGACCTTGTTACCAATAATAGAATCTAAATGGACACACGTACATATATAGTACAGCATAACTATTAAATACAGGGTGTTTTCTAGCACCATGTATTTAATAGTTATGCTACTCTTTTTTCTGGGAAACGCGGAGATAGAAAGTAGGGGAAAATTTTGATTACCAAAGTATATCGCAATGAGATAGGAAGTAGGGGAAAATTTTGATTACCAAAGTATACTGGCGATGAGATAGGAAGTAGGGGAAAAAATTTTGATTACCAAAATATATATCTGAAATCGAATGGGCATGATAAAAATTTTGTGGGCCCATCAGAAGTAGGGGGCAAAAGAGGGGGGGCATGATAAAAATTTTGTGGGCCCATAGGAAGTAGGGGCACAAGGGGTCATATATGAAATCTCCAATGAAAACCAATGCCGATTTTGGCATAATTGGATATATCTGTGAAAAGAGGGGTCAACTATGAAATCTCCAATGAAAACCAATGCCGATTTTGGCATAATTGGATAGATCTGTGAAAAGAAACGACTTTCGTTAATATCACTTACGGATTCTGAGATATCACAAAAAAAGATGCCGCCGTTCACTTACGGATTGTGAGATATCACAAAAAAAGATGCCGCCGCATGTATCGCCGATTGGGCTATTCAACCAATAATAAAAGGAAGAATCTGACAGAGGGCATCTGTACATCCTTGGCGCTCTTAAGGCCTGAAACAAATCCAGAAACCCTTGTTCTTGAGTACGGCTCCATGCTGAAACTGTGATGGCGAAAGACTTGTCACACCTGCGGTTCGAGTGCTACTACGGAGTACCAAAATTCGCCTTAAATCTGCATAATGTCAATAATGTTTAGCAATGTACACAGATGCCCTCTGTCTGATTTTTATACTTCTTACTGTTCGAATAGCCCAATCGTAAGTGTTTCCAAATATGTCTTCATTGTCGGCCGGATTAGTCGCGTGGAAACGCTTCGGATTTCCACTCTGGAGGACTCAGTTTTGAATATCGGGTCCCACCCCTTGAAAATATTTTTCATGGGGTCCAGGCCTGGCCCGTCGATCCCCATCCTCCACAATCAGCTGACCTCTCCGCAGGGGTGGGCAGCCTGTGGAAGGGCTTGTTTCGCTCACCACATAGTATTCTACCAGAAAGACCCCTCCGCAGGGGTGGGCAGCCTGTGGAAGGGCTTGTTTCGCCCAGCCCCTCCGCAGGGATGGGCAGCCTGTGGAAGGGCTTGTTTCGCCCCGCCTCCGCAGGGGTGGGCAGCCTGTGGAAGGGCTTGTTTCGCCCCGTCTCCGCAGGGGTGGGCAGCCTGTGGAAGGGCTTGTTTCGTCCCGTCACATAGTATTCTACTAGAATGCAGGGGTGGGCAGCCTGTGGAAGGGCTTGTTTCGCCCCGTCACTTAGTTTTCTCCCTGAATGGAAAGTGGCGTCATCTGTTAACAAAAATATGTTTTCATTATTTGGTAGCACTTATATACTGTATATGCGAAAAAACTTTCTCAATCATGAGTATTAATAAGTCAAAATTGAGATCAAAATTAACTGATGAACATTTACAAGAGGTGTTAAGAATACATTCAACCGACTTAGAACCTATGCTCAATAGTATTATCAAAAGAAAACAACTGCACAAGTCACACACTTCAGCTTGATGAATTTATTATTTTTTTCTTTTTTAATTTGAAATTATTTAGCTATTTTTTAAATTATTCAATTAAACAGTTTGTAATAAAAAGTAATTATTGTCATAAATAAAGAACGATCATGTTATAAAATTAATATAAATCTTTCCTTCGTGTCTAATTTTTATAGATTTGAACGTATTTCTCCATAACACATTTTGGCCGGCCAAATATTTTGGAATTTACAGTTTGGCCCACATAAGGAAAACTTTGGAAACCCCTGTCTTACAGGGTAGGCATAGCAGCTTACAGCATATGATGCATGGTCCATCGCCAATGAACAGTTTCCGAATTATATCAAATTCATCATCTTACACTGATCTCCCCTATATTTCTATTTATATATAACAATATATATGGGTTGGAAATTTAATAGTGATCACAGTACTGCTGGAAAGAAATGATGATATTGGGAACCATGATTATATTGACATATATAAGACCGAACTTTCCCCTGCCTTTCCACATGCTACATACTCACATTAACGGCACACAGTATATGTAGAGCATAAAGTCGGTGGAGAAACATATTTTGGTTGGTTAGATAAGTTAAGTCGCTATATCGCACGAGTGATATACTGTATCTGGCGACGGCCACTTGTAGAGCCCATCCAAAAATATCCAAATTGAAATATTGATAAACAATAACACTATCTATATATATGTGATTGTCTTATTTTAGTTTACCTTAGGAAAACTAATGCTAATTATTGATGTAATTTTGCTGTTGGTTATGTAACTAGATGATATATAAGAATATTTCAATAAAAATATATGACATATTTGGGGCTTCAGAAAGCATTCTAATTTTTCCATTAAGTCACTGATAATTTAGTCCCTGATTTATGATAATTCAATTTACAAGCATTTTCCATAAATGCTTCAGTCTTGTAAATTGAGATTGACCTATACAGTTAGCCTTCAGCATCTGCAGGGAGATTGATTTGAAGATCCCTGCAGATAGCAAAATCTTCAATGTACAAGTATATATAAAATAGTATAGTATTTGCATATAATCTTTGCACATCCTCCTGTATACCTTAAATCATATCTAGATTACTTATAATATCTAATACAATGTAAATGCTATATAAATAGTTGTTATACTATATTGTTTAGGAAATAATTATAAGGAAAACATCTATACATGTTCAATATTGATATATATATAATGTATAGAGAGAGAGAGCACTTTATGCTTCTTCTTAGTCTTTAAGAGATTACTTTAACCATTTAATTGCTTTTTAGAACCATTTTTTTCACTGAAAGGATGCACACAACACAAGTAGCAAAAGAATGAGAGGCAAAGTAAACAAATGCTCAATCAACAAGTACTGAAGAGATACTGATGATCTGTGAAATGGCAGGAAGTTACAGCAGGCTTACATATCACTTCATTTGTGTGAATTTAGCACAATGTTTGTGTGTGGCAAATTAAAGTTTTGTTTTAATTTGCCACATACAAGCACAGGAATTATTTTTGTTTTGATATTTTCAGTCTCTGGTTGGTTGAATCCATGGGTATAGCAGACTGATTATATTTACTTAGTTCTGTATTAAATTATTCTATATGCATATTCTTTTATCCAGATATTGTAATGCTGCTATGAAGCCTTTTGATATTTTTACATTATTATATTAATAATTTAACTTTCAAATTACTTATAGTAGACTTTAATTTCTGGAGTTGGCTTATCCAGATTGCAGATTAATGAGTGTAATACTTAACCCAGAAATGATATTTAATTATTGATGTTTTATCAGTATATGTAATATCATCTGAAAGATTTTTTTTTTTTTAAATATGTCTGCTTTGTTTCTTTCTTATGTTAGATAATTGATCATCAAAATTATGGTCAAATTAAAATTACAAATATTGCAATATTTTCTTGCTACAAATAAACCAGTTTCTTATTTCTTTTTTCAGTAAATAATAGATTATTTGAATGTTTGATTATTTGATCTGTTTGTATGTAATTTATTTATTTTTTAATATTAAATATGTATTGTTTATAATCCCAAATTTGTTTTTTTATTTTTAATATTTTGTGGATTATCCAGGAATTTAATTTCTCGATTGCTCTCAGTTAATTAGGAGTCTAGTTTTGTCTTCCTTAAAAAATTTTCTTAATTTGTTTTGCCAAAATTTGCTACAACAAAATTAGTTTTTGCTTAAATCAGGTTCATTCAATATTAGATTAGCATATTCAAAAATAATTTTTCCTAATTAATGGCAGTAAAAACTACAGTATTATTAATTAACTGATTGCTATTTGCTGAAATTATAGATTAGGAAAAAGTCATTGGTGCTTCTCTTAAATATTAATTTATTTCTTAATTTCTAACATTAGTCCAAATTATTTGAAATTATTAAAATTCTCTTATAATCAAGAGTTTTAGGCAGTGTTTAAAATCCATTTGGTTAATATTCTTTGAATTTAGTCTTAAAAGTTTGTTAATAAAAAGTAGTTTTTGTCTAAAATTGGGTTATATCTATAATATAAGAATCTGATATATTCTACTTTAGAGTGCCGATTTAAGCCTAGACTCCACAGGCGTAAAATATAGAGCAGAATGGCAGAAACCGAAATTACATTTGTAACGAATTTCAGTTGTATTTCAGTTTCAGGTTCAGCTTATACGATTCCATAAACCGAAAGCGGAAATGAACTGAAACACTATCGATAGCTTACCACTTTTCAATTGAAATTTTGCAGTGATGGCCAACCAAACAGTTTTTTTAAATACTGTTATCTTTATAATTTCCAGTTGATTTGTCATATAGACATGAATGTTTCCAAACTTCTTCGACAAAAGCCTCCAACACACTACATCGACGTTCCGACATATTGAATCTGCCGTTTTCAGCAATTTGATACGTCAATATGATGTCATAATTTTTGCTTTCTTTCATTGGTCTGTCCACAGCAGAAACTGAAATGCCACTGAAAAGTTAAATTTTTTTTAAACACATATTTCAGTTAACTTTCGGTTGGCGTAAGCAGTAAAATTTTTACGTTTTCTGTTTCAGATTTCAGTTTCAGCACTAAAATTATGCCTGTGGAGTCTAGGCCTAATTATTTCTACTTATTGTTTCATTTATGAAAAGTGAATTATTATAATTATTATTATTATTATTATTATTATTATGAAATATAAAAAGAAAATTTATAGTATAATATATTATATAGTAATGGCCATTTTAAAGGCTATCTTCTATTGATTTCTAATTACTAAAAATTTTCTGTATAGAATCACTCTTATTATTTGGAATAGCATATATTATAGCAGAAATTGGTAAAAAATATTGATTGTAAATAATAACAAAAATTTGTTAAGCATCATGCATAATATAGAGTATTATTATATTTAGGCTAATGTCTGCTGAAGAGCATCAAAAACTAATTAAAAAATATTTGTATCAAATAATCACATTTATTTTCTATAAGATCTATTCTTTGTATGTTTGTTTATATTCTTTTAAAATAATGCTTTTTATTTATTATCAATTAAAAATTAATATTTAATTTTTGTTTATTATTAGGCCCCTTATATTTTGAGGAGGCAGATTTGTCCTCACTAGGTCAAATCCAGTCTCCAGAAATCTTGGATTCTCATAATGAAGAAAGATCAAATAAAAAAGAAGGTAAAAAAATGTCTCTACGTCACAAAAGCAAACCATCCCGCCGCACCATCTCCCTCCTGGACTTGTTTTTTTCATCATCTCTTGGTATGTCTGAACCAAGTGTTGAAAGTGGGTCCTGTAGTCCCCCTCAAAATAATAAGCAGTTACATAAATTTTATTTAGTTGGGTTTTTCTTAGTTTTTACTTATTAAATGAATTGCATTTCTTGTCTTAGGAAAATACTTAATGCTTTTTTTCTTGTTTGTATTGTTATAACAATTAAAATAATGAAATATGAATTTATATGCCTTTCATCAGAAAAAATTTTTTCAATTAATATTAAAAAAAATATATTTGATTATTTAAATGTATGTATGAATGTATGTATGTATTCTGTATTTGTGTGTTTGTATATACACATTATATTCATAACATACATATATTTTGATTCATCATTGTTTGTAATGAATCAAATTTGTGTGTTATACTGCTATTAATTTTTTGAAAAAATATTTTGAGTAACACTTCTATAGTAAATTTAGATTTTTGATTTAAAAAATAATTTTAAAAATTAAAATTGCTCATGAAATGTTTTTAAATGGGAAAGTTGTATTCATGATGAAAAGATAAATATGCCAAATCCAATTTACATAGTTTTGAATTCTTCAGTTTTAGATTTATGGAAATAGAAAATTCATTTAGTAATTTATTTTTTGCAAAAATATCACTTATAAACTTCAATTTTTGTATCTGTACTCAGAATATATTCATCATTTTTATTTAGTCATTCTGTTAATTAGTGCCCATATTTATATATACTGAATTTAAGCATTTTTAGATTTATACTGTTCTCATTTAACACACTACTGCTATAGGAAAATTTTGGGTTTAAGCATTTTTAGATTTATACTGTTCTCATTTAACACACTACTGCTATAGGAAAATTTCAATTTCAAATGTTCAGCTTGATTGGGAACATAGGACCTTAAATTAGTTTTTCCTTTCTCTGTAGGAAATCTTAAAAAAAAATGAAATTTTAAAATTTTCAATAGGAACCACTTCCTATTGACAATATTTTGATTACCATACCCATAAAGATAATTGATTTTGAGTAGGCCAAAATAATTATGAAAAATGGGTCGAAATTGCTGAATTACCAGGAAAAAATTTTTTCATTCAAAAATTATACTTTTAAATCCATTCATTGCCATTCACATGTAGACATCTCAAGGAAATGGAATCAAAAAGATATAAAAAATTCAAATCTAATTTTATTAATTTTAAAATCAAGTTTAAAATAGTTTTTTTTTTGTATGTAATTGTTGTAAATGTGCCACTCTGACATGGGTCCTAAATTTTAAAATTGCCAAAATATTTTTTTAAATTATGCTTAAATAAACATTGTTTATATTTGAATGTTTGATTGAATTTGGATTTTTTTATGACCATCCTATCAATTTTATAGTCTAACCTACCAAAACCATTCCAATTATGTGATTTGATAAATGATATAATGGAAATTTTTGGAAAAAATCAAATTTTTCTTCAAACAAGCTATAAAATTTTGAAAACTAAATAATAATGTAGATAAAGAAGAAAATTCTTAAGAAAATTTTTGTTAATTCTGTTAAAATAAACTAAAATTTATTGTAATTATTCATTATTTATTTTAATTTTATTGAAATTTAGGAGAAAATCACAAAAAACGAAACATAAATACCTTCAGGCCATTTAAAGAGGCATGGTACTTTTATTGCTTTATAGCAGCTATTCCTTTCCTGGTAAATTGCAGCCAAGTGTATTTTGCACGTGAGTAAGCAGCAGTGGGTCCAGATTTACAAATACACAAGCAGTGGTCTACTTAGAAGAACAGAAAATATAACTGTTTTTGTACCAGATGAGGTCATTTTTGTATATTTTAGGATTTTTTCATATAAATAAAATTTACAAAAAGTACTTTTAATACAATTAACCAATTGGCAATATTTTTTGAGTTTTATGATTTTTAGAACTCATCATATTAAAATTTTATGTTTTACTTAAAATTTCAAAGATAAATTTATTTTTTCCCAAAACTGAAATATGAGTACTAAAATATAATGGAATGGAAAGCAGAATTGATAAGATTCAATGAAAAATAATTCAAATTCTAATACAATCCATTCACATTTTCTCTCTTTAAAACGTAATTTAAAAATAAATCTCGGCAATCGAAAAATTTAAAACCCATCATCAGAGGTGCACATTTTCACCTAATAAATGCAAAAAACTGCACCACAATAGCTGCTTTTATTCAGGATTGTAAAAATTCAATCCTGAGTATTTTCTAATTTTTTTTTTATTCCATTTCTATGGTGTGTATACATGTCAACAGATCTGTAAGAGTTAAATAATGATGATGCTAGTTTGATTCTAAAGTTAGATTTTAATTTTAATATGTTGCAATATTAGATTTACAGTTACTGTTTTTTTTTTTTTTTAACTATTTTTTTTTTTTTTTTTTTTTTTTTTTTTTTTTTTTTTTTTTTTTTTTTAACTATATTTGATAAAGGACTGTTAATTTTTGATTTTAAATAACTTATTTAATTTTTAGTTATATTTTGTTTATCATCTATTGTATTTCATCAGGAAGAAACTTTCCTATTAATATTGAGATGTTATCTGAATGAATTTTAAAATATAAAAACAATAATTAATGATTAATTTTTAATTTTAGTTCAAAGTTTGAAGTTAATATTGATTTTAATATAACTTTTATATTAAAATAGAAATTTTCATTAATTTAAACTTTTGAAGAAAAGATTTTTGAGAACTTATTTGAGGGGGAAAACTTTTTTGTATTGTGTATTATGAGTAGTTGGATGTGGGTGTGTGTGGTGCATATATTAATAATAATACATATTGTATTTATTCTAATAAATAATATCATCAATAAGTATACAAAATTTTTGTAAAAAATTAATGACACTCAAATTGTGTTCATTTAAAGAAATATTTTATAATAATTTGATTTTGTTTTCCAGCTTTTAATGATATAGTTATCATAAAAGACAAAAATTTAAATCAAAAATATAAAAGTCAAATTATTCATAAAAATAGAAATCACAATGCTATTTAATGGTAATATCATAATCAATATTGCTCTCCAATAAATGTGTTAAGAAATATTTTATAATAATTTGATTTTGTTTTCCAGCTTTTAATGATATAGTTATCATTATAAAAGACAAAAATTTAAATCAAAAATATAAAAGTCAAATTCATAAAAATAAAAATTTTTTATTGGGAAATTTAAAAAAAAAAAAGAAATCACAATGCTATTTAATGGTAACATCATAATCAATATTGCTCTCCAATAAATGTGTGTTTTTTTAATTGATATTCTGCTTATTATAATAAATACAATATTATACATACACATTATGTCATTATATATATAAAAATAATAAATTTGGAAATTAATT
Source organism: Olivierus martensii (assembly GCA_000484575.1). NCBI lineage: Eukaryota > Metazoa > Arthropoda > Arachnida > Scorpiones > Buthidae > Olivierus > Olivierus martensii. Next base: position 34,992 of record AYEL01081641.1, on the reverse strand, counting down.
ATATATAAACCAAGTTTATAATAAGTTAATCATTCTTATTTCATTCTTTCAATTATTAACACAAGATTATCTTTAATGGAACTATTGAAATGTTCAGAATAAATCATTGCATTTAAATATAAATTTTTAAATTAGTTAAAAAACAAAAGTAATGATTGATTGAAAATTATATGAGCTCTGCTAATATAATGCTTATTATCTAAGTAAAATTTCTCTCCTTCCAGTTAATACTTAAATTTATAAGTTAAGAAGTTTATCAACAAACTATTTAAAAAATTTTGGAAATAATTATTTATAAAAAGCATTTATTTTGAGATATATTTATTTTTTAAAGAATGTATGATAAATATGTTGCATTCTGTATATTGATCCTATATAAAAATACAGAAAAATAATAATCTTCATAGTCAATATATGAGAGAGATAATACTCAATTAATATACGATAACAAAGAAAAGAGAATATAAAGTAAATTCTAAAATTTTTTTTGATCTATTACTGAAGAAAATATCTTCTAAAAGTTTGCACTCAATTAATATACGATAACAAAGAAAAGAGAATATAAAGTAAATTCTAAAATTTTTTTTTGATCTATGACTGAAGAAAATATCTTCTAAAAGTTTGCGCACACATTAGAATAATGCCATCTGTAAATTAAAAGCTAAATTTGTATTATGTTAGGGTTATATTTTTTTCCATAATTTTAAGTGATAATCTAGGTAGAATAGCAATAATGTAAGGATTATGTTACACCTTTAGGTTTTACCTTATTTGTAATCCTTTAGTTTACATTTTTCTTTATAATACACATGATAGAGATCAACAGTGGTATGAAATACCAGTTTTACAAGAAAATATAATTTGTACTAAAATTTGATTTATGAGCCTTATCCTGATTTTATGAGAAATTTATAACAAGCAAAGCTTTAAACTTGAATAAGGACTCCTTGTTAACAAAAAATAATACCTAAAGGATGGGAAAGATGATAAGACATTATACAAGTGTTTTTCATAATTCAAATTTTTAAATATTATGTATATACTTATCTAAAATTTCAGTTATGTTTTATATGTGAGGTATTTTGTCAAATTTCAGTGTAAAACACAATCAGCTAGATTTGTCATATAAAATGATTATAACTTTATGCCCATAGAGCCAGAATCAAATCTGGATCCCAATCTTCAAAATTTGAGAAGTTTCAATTCAGCTGTCAGTCTTTGACAATCCAATTTACCTTTCTAGTGTTAACTAGTTGGCTGTCAGATATAGTATTGCCTTATAACCTGAAGTTTTGGATTCCATTTCAGATCTGAGATATTTTTGGCAAGGAATTAGTGACATTGATACAGATTGTTTCACAGAAACAGACATACCTCACTTTGATGTTTTGCTAATATGACACTTTTCGATTATATTCCAAGTTTATGGAATATAACTCTGTATCTTTATCAAACTTGATTTAGATTTTACTTTATGTTCTGATTATTCTGAACATTTCAATTATTTTTCTAAACTTATTATTAAAAATCTATGCAGTTTACTTTTCAAAATACTAAAAAAATATTATTGTAATAATGCATTTTTGAATTGAGAAATGATTAAATATAAACTGGAAAGGTATTAAGAAATATAAGATTTTTTAAATAGTAAAAAGCTTTTTAGTATTTAATATATTAAATTTATTTAAAAAAATACTATTTAATGTGATCAATAATTATGTGATTAAAAAAATGCACTATAATATTTAAAGCACATATAATGTGTATATTTCAAATAATAAATTTTCAGTAAATTTAATTGAGATTAATATATTAGTAGAGAGAGATTATAATGGAAATTGACTTAGATTATGAATCATTAAATGTAACTAAATAAGAATTAAATGTTAAATCTAATTTGCACAAAAAAGTTTTTACTTCTTTGATAATTTATATTTGTTAGATTATTTTTCTATTAAGATAAAAGTTTGTATTAAAGAAATTTTTATTTATTTATTAGATTTTTGGATACTGATCATGTTTCATTAGCTAAAGTTTCTTTATCAATATTTTATGAATTGATCACTTGTAATAATGCTTTTGTAACAAGGGATATAGCAGTGACATATTAAGCCAAGCACAGTAGTAATTGACTTGCTCTTAGTCAATACTTAGATTAATTTTTTACATATTAAATACTTTTGATTGAATATATAGTTTGCATGATTTATACAATTGATAGGTTTACAGAAATTGAGTGAAAAATCATTTCCTTTACAATTGTGCTAAATATGATTTCTTAATAATAGTAAATTCAATAAAGCTGTGTGTGTACTTCTTATAATATTTCCAAATTTGGTTGTTTGAAGCTTTTCATCTTTGCAGATCTAATCAGATGCTTCCTTGTAGAATATTTTAGAAATAAATGGTAATTTTTAGTAATAAAAATTTACATTAAAGTGGTTCTATTTAGAACTAACTCAACTAAATTTATAGATCAATTATACATATAATGAAATGAAATAAGAATTTGGTTTGATCCAGATTTGAACTAGAGACTTTTAAGATTGTCTTACAGTTATACACAAATTTATTTTGGATAAATTATTTAAATTATAATTGAATTATTGATTTTTAGATGTAGCCATTTTAAATATTTAATTAAAAATAATAATTTATTTCTAAATTTTGCATAATAATGATTGACTAGTTGTGGATCAGTTAATAGATTTCCCTAGTTATTTATTCTGTATTGTTTTTCCATCTATAAAACTATTTAAAATAATTCCATATATTACTATTTCTATTAAATTTTATATTTACAATTTAATACAGCTTCAGAATAAAAATCATTTGATAAAAGTGCTCTATGACAAAAATGTATAAATGTAGGTAAGTTTTTATTTATATAAAGTCTTTATTTTTGATCTAAGACTTTATGTAACTGAAATTATCATCTGGAGTTATTCATTTACTTTGCTGTTAAATCTTTTGTTAGATGATTTTTTTTAAGTTAATTCTTCTAAGAATAAAATAATCTTTTTATAAAATAGCTTATTTTAATGTATTGTCCATAATCTATAAATAATTCATCTTAACAATATGTAATACAGAGTAAACTAAAAATCTGTTATCTATTGATTAAGTAATAAGTAGATTTTTAGCACAATAATTAGTTTTTTTCATATATAATAGAGGAAATGGAAACCCTAATAAACTAAATATTTAAAAAATAAACAGCTTACAAAATCAATCATATAAAGCTTTTGTAGAGGGAATTTTATTGGATGACATTTATCATTACAATAGAACATTAAATAGAACAATTTTTTGAATTTAAATAATGCAATTTATGTATAATATGTAAAACTATAAAGCATATTACTTATTGAGTTAAATATATACAAAAGAATGTCATAGCAATAAATGTCTTTTAATACTTTTTATTAATGACTATCATATCAATGACAAGGAATTAGTGTCCTTAATACTGACTGATTCACAGAAACAGACATACCTCACTTTGATGTTTTGCTAATACAACACTTTTCAATTACATTCCATATTTTTATTTTATATCTCAAAATGAAAATATCTACAAAATAATACTTAGTATAAGTATATAAAACATAAATTAACAACATAGATAAGCCATACTTGGAGCCATTCTGAAGAACTGAAGATGTGAGACCTGGAATAGAATCTGGCTCCTTCAAGGTGATATGTGAATGCTTTAAAACATCATCTAACCAAGATTTTTATGTTTAGCACTATTGTATACTTAATGAATAATAGTATAAATATGTTCTTAAGTTTTATATGCATTAGCAAATGAAAAAGGCTGTGATTCACTTTACAATGGTAGTCTGAAACATAACTGCCACATTAACGAGGTGTGCCTGTATTCTGTTGATAGATATTTCATTTTTATTTAATAAATTTCTTACTATCCCTATTTATCAATAATCCTAGTATCCTTTCAATTATTTACTGTATACTAACTAATTCACTGAGTGCTGTGGATGTTTTTTTATATTGCACATCTTGGTGTTCTTAAATGTGGTTTCTCAATTGCCTATTAATAATACTAATGTACTGTGATTTAAATACCACAAATATTGTCTATGTTTGGTATCTTATAAATTCTTTTTCTTTCTTGTAAAGATCTATCTTCTTTGTTATTCCTGATGTAAGAAAAGATTATTATTAGAATTTGTATCCTGCTCTCTTGTAATTGCAATAAAACAACCAGTTATGAAGAAAAAATAATTTTTTAATTGAGATGTTTTCAACTATCTATATGGCTACTTCAGCAACAGTTTAATTAAAATCAATTTACAATTCTATATGATATTAGAATTGGAATTGATTTAATTAAACTGGTTACTAATATAGATCATATTATAAAAATTCTTAGTGTTTTTGTACACAACTTGGGGGGTTACTATGTACATTTGTACACTTGTAAATAAATAAATAAATAAAAATATAAATCAGTTTTTCTCAACCTTTTTAAACTTGAGGAACTCTCAAAACATTAAGGTATGTTGACGTGTATACATGCCATGGAAGTGAAATAAAAACAATAAAAATTTTTTTAAATTTTGATTTAATTAGTGTAGCTATTGAAGATCAGTTTTTTGCATTTATTGGTTGAATATATATGCTTTTGATGATGGTTCCTAAATTTTTCGATTGCCAAAATTATTTTTTTAAATTATGTTTTTATGATAGATAATTTGAATAGATTCTATTAGTAGAACTTGAATTATTTTTTATTGAATCTTCTGCATTTCAATTCTGCATTCTATTTGATCATATTATATTAATCTTTTTTGGTTTTGGGATGAGATAATTTTATTTTTGAAATTTTTAAATAAAAAGTGAAATTTTTGTATGATGAGTTCTAAAATTTGTAAAATTGAAAAAATATTGTCAATAATACATAAATATTGGTTAATTTTGTTAAAATAAACAATATTGTTTCTTATTTCTTTATTTTTTTTGCTTTATTATGGGAAAAACAAGAAAATCCAAACATAAACACCCTCAGGCTATTTAAAGAGGCTTAGCACTTTTATGGGGCCAGTCCTTTCATAAGAAATTGCAGCCAAGCTTACTATATTGTGCTGCATGTGGTTATTGGGTGTAGTGTGTCAACAAAGTATTTGCAGGTCAATTAGAGCAAAGTAAAGAATATAGCTGTTTATGCATGAGAGGAGATAATTTTCATATATGTTGGGTTTTTTTGATATAAATTCTAAAATTTATAAAAAATTAAAATAAAATTTATTGATATGAAAGAAAAACATATCAATAAATATATGTTGCTTATAATGACAATATTTTAAAAAATTTATGTTACTTTTCAATTAATATATCACAACTTCATTAATGAAAATTTGCATAATATTTGGTTTTTTTATTGATAATTTTTTAAAATATCTGATTTTCTTCATTCATAGCTTGTTTTATTCAGAAGGTTTGGCTCTATCCAAAAATAACAAATAGTTTTTTGGATAGCTAAGATTTCTTATAAAAAAAATAGTGTTTTTTATCTCGTATAAGGAATGAAAAGTTGTGAAAAATATAAAATTCAAAAAAATTTTCATATACAACAAGAATGAAAACCACAATAAACCGTAAAAATTTCAAGATTTTAATGAAAATTAAGTGAGATTTTACAATCTGAATTGTTTGCATATTAGGCTTTTTTAAAATTTTTCAGATTCATCAGGTTAGAATAATTTTCAGATGTCAGGGAATCCCTGCATAAAAATTATTACATTTATAATTCATAGTAAGGAGCATTATCATTAACTTGTAAATAGTAAATACCTGTATTATAATAATCTAATAATAATTGTTAATGCCCTTTTGCATAGAGAATGAATTTTGAATAAAAGTAAAAAATAAGCCAAATAAGAATAAGTGATTTATCTTACTTATTTGGCTTATTGTTTACTTTTATTCAATATTTAAAGTAAGAAGTATTTCATTATGAATGAATTTTTTTGTTTATTTAGTCTGGTCTTCTTAGCTTACTCTTTTTGCATGATTCCCCTTCCCCATAAAGGAGATATTTGGCAGATGATATTTTAATATTTCCTTTATTGAGAAATGTATTTAGTTCAAATAATGTTTATTTTTTTATCACTTATGGAATCCCTATTGAGCTCTTCAGAACCCTGGTCGAGAAACACTAGTATAAATAGTCAAAAATGTTTCAGTTAAAGCAGTGTTTTCCAAACTGTCTATTGCAAGGGGGTGTGCAGGAATTAAAAAAAAACATCATTTTTAGATAAACAAACAAAAAATGAATTCAAATTGTTGTTGAAAAAAATCAGCAAAAGGTTATAAATACATATATCCATGTACCCATAAACTTTCTGTTGTAGCTGTTTTAAAGACAAAATATCAATCTTGTTTAGTGATTGAAGAAGAATTGCGAGTAGCAATAACTTCAATGACATTCCAATTTGAAAGAATTTGTATTGAAAAATAAGCTTGTCCATCACATTAAATATTATGTTGTATTAAACATAAAAATTATTACACTATAATAAATATATATTTTTTTATATATAAGAACTTTACTTATACAAAATATGGTATATTATTTTGTAGTATTAAATTATAAATAGAAAATATTTATAAAATTAGACTATTATGAAAATGAGGAGAGAGTGAATTTTTTTATGAAAAAAGGGGGAACAAAGTTTGGAAATCACTAAGTTAAAATATAATTATTATTTCCTACATAACTATACCATACATAACTGGTTGTATTATTGCTATTAGCAAGAAAAGACATTTTTGTTGCATGGGAAGTATATTTTTATATAAAATTTTTACTATTATTTTTCTTATTTTTTTGTATGATGTCATGGAAGTAGTAATTTGACAGAAATAAAATTAACACAGTATCTGGGCCCATATGTTATACCAGTTATTAAAAATTCTTCCTCTCAGTAGCATACTTCATACGCTGTTTAAAATTGTATTCATTGAGTTTCCCATGAAATATTTGGATTTATCTATCCTTATGTGTGGTACTATGTTTGTTATAGTTTAAACCAAGTTTTTCTCTCTAATATCAAAAATTTGATTTTTTTATAATTTTTTTTCTAAATAGTAGTATAGCAATAGTAAACATTTAAAATGCATGAAATCTTTATAAAATTTAATTTAATCTGCATTTAACCAATATTAATTTGTTTATTATATATGATTTATTATATTCCTAATAAAATACAATTACTTATAGTTATAATAAAATATTTAAAAATTTTTTAAAATTACGAAATTCTTCACTTTTTGCTGTTGTAATATAGAATAACAGCTGATATTTTCTTTTTCGATAATTAATTACAGATTGATGAAATTTAGTATAAGATTTATTTCTGTTCCGTTATATGAAATAAATCCTCTTGATTTTTAAGAAGAAAAAAACTTTTCTTCAACTAAAAAGTAACCAGATTAATTTTTGTAAAATGCCAGGTCAGTGTGATAATCTAAATTTGATTTGCCTCACCCTTGCTGGGCAGCAATGTATTATCACTACTAATATCTTCAAAACAAATAATGCAAAAATATCTTTTTTTTTTTTTTTTTAAAGTTGAAAAAAATTTTAATGCAAAAATATTTTTTTTTTTTTTTTCATATTCTATTTGAATTTCTGGTTAGTTTTCTGATCCAATTTCTTTTTATATTTTTGTAACTGAAGAAAGCTTTTTGCAAAGCCAAAAATGTTAAACAGAAAACCGTCTGTACATGAAAATTTTATTTTAATCAATAATATTTTTTGCCTTCTATAAGGTCATATAAGTTTATACAGCTGATGATGATCTTATGGAAGGCCAAAAATGTTACTATTTAAAATAAAACTTTCCTGTGCATAGCCATTTTTTTCTATTTAATTTATCATATCAGGAAAAAGAATAATGAATTATTGCCAAAAAGTTTTTACAATTATTAAATTATTATATTTAATGATTATCCTGCTTGTTATGTTGAATTTTATGTTTTGCATGTAAATTGTAGAAAAAATGAAGTAGATACTTTAACATTATAAAAGTAACAGTATTTTCTTTTATAAAAAGAATATATTAAATATAAAATTTTTCTCTAATTGATTCTGAATAATTAAAGACTTTCTGATTTAAAATAATAAAATAAGTAAATTTATATCATAAGACTTTTTGGAAAGAAAAATTTATGAGTTGTTGAAAACTGATCACATTAAATAGTTTAATATAAACAAAACTTTAATTTTTATATTGAATGACTGATATGTAATCATATTTAAAATTTATTTTGAATAGATTTTATATCAGAAAATCATAAACCCTTAAAAATTTTCAGTTTTTCATTGTTCAAATTTTTTTTAGTTTTTATAAATATTTTATATTAATTCTTTTAACAAATTTTATATACTATATATCATTTTTCATTTTTTGTGCACAGAAAAGATTTTAATTTCATTACGAATCAAAAGATATTTTATATATTGGCATAAATCTCCAAATTTTAATTTTAATAATTTTGCATAATATTTAAAGATTTTTAAAATTAATTTAATTTTGAATTTGTTTCAAATTATTTATTAAAACTTTTCAAATTGATAGCTATTGCCAGTTATAAATAAATGCTAAAAGTTTTTTGATTCTTTTTTTTCTTATTTTAGATTGATTTCATAATTAGCTAAATATTATAGAAATCTGTTTTTGAAAAAATAAACAAACATATCAAAATAAATAATTTGATATTTAATTATAAAAATTGCCTTCAGTTTTGTTTAGAACAGAATTTTGCTTGGAGTAAATATATTTTAGTAAAAATCTCTTTTAGTTTTTCATGGATAAAGTTGTAAATTGATTTTATATAATTTTATTATGAACAATAGAAAATTGAGTTATTCAAACAGGAAAATTATTAAAAGAGAAACTGTATTATTGAAGATTCTAATTGTTGTTAAATTTGTGTCATTCACTTTTAAAATTAAAGGGAAACTATAAATGATGTCAGAAATTGTATTGAAGTAAACTAGAGTTCAGCTTCTTAAAATAATATTTTAAGAAATTGAATTTTATCATTTTTTTCTTCTTTTGTTCTTTGCTGTCATCATTACATCTACTATATATACTCATGTAAAAGTAGAGCAGTTTTTTCCAAAAAATATCAAATATGGAATTTGCCTTGTACATGAAGCAGAAAAAAATTGAAAAATTTTTCGAAAATAATAAGATCCACCAGGTCATTTTTGATATTTTTCAATTGTACTTTTGTGTTACCCACACAATCTCTGATATTTGGTCCTGACAAAAATCATCTTACTAATTATTTTTATATGTTTTTATTAAAAATATGGATATGTATGAATGAATATAATTTAATATTTTTTAGATATTTAAATATCAGATACTTCACAAATATGATCAAAAATACATAAATTAGTTGCATTGTGTTCTCTCTGCTCTATTAGCATATCCTACAGTAGTGGTGCAATCTGCCATATTTATTTTAAAAAATATCTATTTTTTTTTCTTAATTCTATTATTAAAAATATGCTGATTGGGTGATTATTCGTATTTAAATACATTCAAAAAGATTAATTTATAGGGCACTTAACAAATAAGATCAGAAAAGTGTAAATCAGTCATTTTTTAGAAAATAAACATGGTAGCCATTACTTTATTTATCATCAGTTAATATTAAATGGAAATAGTGATCTATTTATTAACAATTCTTCCATTTTCTGATACTTCTGATCATCTAGGAAATATAGGGTGATTATTTTACAATCAATTTTGGATATCAAATTTGTTCTTCTGATGATTGCATATGCACTGGTTGGCTTTCCATTTTTGTCAATTGTAACAAAATTTTCATAATTCATTGAGTTTTTTTATCATTTAAAGTTCTTTAAATCTTTTTGTTGAGATTTTGGAAATGATAGAAACTTATATTTCTTTGATATTTTCTACTAAACAAGCATGTCAATATAATCATATTGTAAAGAAATATGATTGGATGTGTAACATTCACATCCTATTTTCTATCCAGTTTTTTCATTGCATTATAATATTTCAATGATATATGTGTGGAATTTTGTTTAAGTGGCCATATATTATTCCAATAATGAAGTGATTTGGAAAATTTTTAAAATTATAAAAGAAATTATTCATTTATTTTAATGAATGTTATATTGTTTTAATACTTGAAAATTGGGGATCAGCTTATGTGGATTTCAAATTTTTACTGATTTTTAAATTCCGAATTTAAGAGTTGACTTATACATGAGTATATACAGTATTTTAGAATTTCAACATAGCCTATAATTATCTAACTTATTTTTTTCATGTGATTTGAAATGAACCTTGATTCTAAGTAACAACAGAATTAAAATTATTGAGTAATTTTAAATCATTTTTCATTATATTATATATACATATGTTTCCTGAAATTATGTAAGAAATCTATAAAGAATTATAGTGATTTGTATCATAGTGCATTGTTAAAATATTATGTAACAAATATAAATTGGTAATGATGATCACAACAGAATTAAAATTATTGAGTAATTTTAAATCATTTTTCATTATATTATATATACATGTTTCCTGAAATTATGTAAGAAATCTATAAAGAATTATAGCGATTTGTATCATAGTGCATTGTTTAAAATATTATGTAACAAATATAAACTGGTAATGATGATTAATAAAATAATAACAAAAAACTTGATCATGTAGAGTTTTGGTAGAAGTCCTTATATGAAAAGCAAATTAAGTCATCCTGTATAATAAACAGATTAGTATGAAATGAAATTAAAAACAATTCAATTATTCACTTAAAATTTTGGATGTTATTTTATCACTGATCACAAAGATTGGTAAATTTCATTAAATCTTGATATATATATGAAATAATGTGGTATTGTGAGGTAATGTCATCAAATGAAATAATTTCAGCAAAGATGCATACAGTAACAAAATTAAAAATAGATAATATGCAATGGATAATATTCCTTGAATTACAAATATTTGTACATATAAACATATTTTAATTTTCAAAATTTAATATGAAATAATTTCAGCAAAGATGCATACAGTAACAAAATTAAAAATAGATAATATGCAATATATTATAATATTCCTTGAATTACAAATTTTTGTACATATAAACAAATTTTAATTTTCAAAATTTAAGAAATTTTTTTTTAAATTTTACAAGAATTTTAAGGATTATGCTAGTGAAATAGTCCCTCAACAAATTTAATGCAAAATCATTTAATTATTTTGTGTGCTCTTATAGTATTTTAAGATGATGCTTTAATCTAAAATACTTGTATTATAATCAGATTGTTTATATTCAAATCTCAACTAATTGATTCAATTATTAGCATATTACAATTATTATTATACTATACAATGCAGTCAATACTATATTCACTGTGTTTGGTACATCTGGGTTCACTATAAGAATAGATTTCAAGTTACAAACAATGTGTGTTGAATGTGTTATGTTCTAAACTAGAAAAACACCTATATAGATAAATGTTGTGCTATTCAAAATATAATATAATCACTAAGGTTGTAGACATTCTGCCACTTATAAAAGTAATAAAGGAGCTAAAGCACTAAGCAGAAAAAATTCTTTTATTACACAAAAGAAACATTTTTGACTACTATCAACTAGGGTACTTCAGCTACTGTCATCTGTTACACAGAGAGCCAGGATATTTCTCCAGGTTGTTTGTTTATATAGGTTAACAACGGCTCTTTCTAACCTATATAAACAAACAATCTGGAGAAATATCCCAGCTCTCTGTGTAACAGATAACAGTAGCTGAAGTAGACCAGTTGATAGTTGTCAAAGTTTCTTTTGTGTAATAAAAGAATGTTTTTCTGCTTAGTGCTTTAGCTTTTTTTACTTTTATAATATAATCACATTTAAATATTATAGAATAAAGAGAACTAACAATATCAATTACTGTTTCATACATATCTATTTATTTTCATTTATGTTATAAGAAATTAAAAACAGATTTATTACAGAAAACATCAGAAAATACAGAAAAAATTAGCATATATTAAGAAAATATCCAACTTTAAGAACAGTCTTGATCCAATTAGGCTCAGCTGCTTGGCTCCTAATGGTACTGTGTTCTTAGAAGTTTGATGCAGGCATTACAATCTCCTTCTAGTTGATTTTGTGTCAGCTCCATTTTCTTCACACCATTGCTGGATGTTTGGCCCCCCTCTGTGATCTGCCCATTTGATTTCTTCCTTCCATAGGATAGGTGATGATTGCAACATCTTGATGTTGCAATCATCACCTATCCTGTAGATATGACCAAACAGATATAGTTTTCTCTTGATAATCTTCTGCATCAGATTATATTATAGTGGTCACCATTTTTAAGTTTTTTGGTTGATCCAATTTGAGTAATTTTTTGTAGCAGGTTCTGTTGATTAAGACATTTGCCATTACCAATACAGTCATATAAAAAGCATTGTTAAAATACAAGTTTCCAGGATTTTAAATTAGATTTTAAACTAACCAGTTTGTTTTTCCAGATCTTGTCCATTGCTTTCACATTCATTCCTACCCAAATCAGTATTAGTATTATCTTTTTCCTGCCATTTAGGTCATAGATCACTTTGCTTCTTAAATATGTCAGGGCATCAACATTAGCAATTTCCATTCCATTATTATCCTAATCCTTCTTCTAATATCATTATTCCCAAAGTCCATGGTCTTTGGGAGTGATGATATTTTGCTTTTATTTTCAGTAATGAATAGATCATAACTTTTCCCATCTTCATTTACTAAATATAATATAGTAGATTTTCTGCTAAAATAACTATATCATCAGAAAATCTCAGATTGATAAATCCCTCAGCAAACTTATTATTTTGTAGTCTCTTTATAAGATCCTAGAATTATATACAGTCAAACCTGTTTTTATGCGGTCGGTTTTTGTGCGTTATTTTTTTTAATTACATTTTTTAATTAATTTTTATTCGTTATATGCATTTGATGGAATGTTTTTTATATACTGCACAAAAAAATTGCACATAAAAATCGCACAAAAAAAAAATATCGCACAAAAACCGACCGCATAAAAACAGGTTTGACTGTATTACATTTTGTTCAATGTTACTGAATGCTTTCTTAAAATCCATGTAGCAAAGGAAAAGATGTTTTTTTTTTGCTTTCTCTGTAATTAATCTTAAGCTTAGAATTTGCTATACTTTGCTGTGATCCTCCCCACCACTTACTGAAGCCAGCCTGTTCATCTGAAAGGAATTCCTCCTGATATTTCAATATTTCAGTTAGAATTATCATTAGGACCTTTTTAAGAGTACTCGCAAGAACAATTGTTCTTTAGTTTTCAGTTTGCCTTAGTTCCTTTATGAATTGACATCAGAACAGATCTTGCCTATTCTTTGGGAATTTTTCCACTTTGTAATGCTGAGAGCCAGTGCAATTCCTTCATGATTCCTTCATTGCAATTCTTTTAACATTTCTTCTGCTGTTCTATTTTGTCTAGAGCACCTGTTGTTTTTTAGCTTGCTCAATTGCTCTTCTCATGCCTTCCAAAAAAATGTCTGTCATCACTATTGTTTCCAGGAGGAGAAATCATTTTTAGTTCTTCATATATTTTATTCCTTAATTTAGTCCTTGGTTCTCTTTGTAAAGATCTGCACTATATTCTATCCATCTCTGCAGGATTTCTTCTTTGCTGATTAGGTTTTTACTATCTTTCCCCTTTATTGTTCTCTGAATAGGCTTCCATCATCTATTGACTTTTTTTGATTGCTTCTAAGCTTCTTTTGTCTTGAATTCCACATATAATATTTCAATTTTACTGTATTGATCTTCAGGAATATATACTGAGTAATATATGAATAATTGTAATTAAAAATCTTTTATATCAGTTAGAGAATGAATTCTGTATAAAACTAATACAATTTGAAAACAATTTAAACCATGTACTTCCATATGCTTAATATCTATTAAAACAATTGGATTTTTAAGTTTAGAATGTCATTATATAAATTAATAAATCAGGCAGTTGTTTCAGAATTATAATATTATTTAATACTCTGAAATAAATACAGTTGAATTTTATATGAAAAATTTAATAAAATTAACAGTGAAAACAAAACCTGTGCACAATAAAATGAAAAATGATAATTCATTTAATGCATAATGTATGGCTTATAACTAACATCATCTACTTAATTGCTTTGTGTATGTGTTATTTACATGCAGAGCATGTGCATGAGATATCATTTTTCAGGAAATGGAGATTCAAGTGGTGCCTCTATTACTTCAAATTCTTCATTTGCAAATGCCATTCAACCTGCTAATGACACTACAAGTAGCACTTCAAATCCCTCAAACAGTGATTCATTCCATAGGACTACATTCAGAGCATCTAAATGTAATAACCCACCTTTTGTGATTAATTTTAGAATATATTTATTGCTTTTGTATTGTCATCAGCAAATATTGTCATTATTGCTAATTGTTTTAAAAATATGTCCTGTGATAACTGCATGTATTTGTTTATTCTTTCTTTGTCCACATTAACTTAAATTTTCTTTTTAAAATGTATGCATTCTAACATCATGAATATAAGACTACTTAAAAAGAATTTCACTTCATATTTATAAAAATAAGTGTTAAATGAAATAGTTTTAGATATATAGTAGAATCAAAAATAATGGAATGTTTTATTTATATTTCTGTTAATTTTTATAAATTTTAACTTACCTCTTAAATAATTGAAACTTTTTCATATAAATCTTTTGTGTCTTCGGCGGTGATGGTTTGCTTGAAGCCATTTTTGCATGTAACCATAGTATAAAATTTAATAATCTAATTTTATAATAATTAGGATATTATATTGAATTTTTTTTTAATTTTGATATTCTTTTGTGCAATTATGACAATTTTTTTAAATAATGGTATATATAATATATATTAAGTTGCTTCAGAACCAAATAATTTTTTATAGAAATATATTGCAGATAATAGTTTAAGATGAGTTCCAGTTTCTGATATATTATAGAACATAATTAAGTAGAAGTTTTACAAAAGTGAAGAAACTAGAACAATTTGAAAATAGAATTTATATAACTATATTTTATTTGTAAACATTTTTATACCAGTAAAATATCATTTAATATTTGTTTAATTAATAAATTTAACCAATTAATATAAATTGGTTATATTTTTTTATACATATGTTAGTAAAATATTCTCAAATTTATTTAATTTCATATACTATATACTTATATTAATGATCAACTTTTTTTTATCATTTTTATAAATTACTAATTTTATTTTTATAGCTTATTTATATTTTTGAAAACCATAATGCTAGCTTGGCTGTTTAATCTTGTCATTTGTATTCAAGGTTTGTGTATTGTAACATTATGAATATTATACATGATGTATCTCCAATGCTGTAATAATTATTGTTGTAATTAAGTTAGAGGAAATTTGATTTTTAATATTCATTATTTAATATGCATCTTATAATATCTTGTGAGCAGTAAATTGATGAATTGTTTTATTGATGATGTATCTCCAATGCTGTAATAATTATTGTTGTAATTAAGTTAGAGGAAATTTGATTCTTAATATTCATTATTTAATATGCATCTTATAATATTTTGTGAGCAGTAAATTGATGAATTGTTTTATTAGAATTAATGAAGTTTAGATGATTGTGACTTTTTAAATATTTTATTATACAAGAAAAAATGCATTTTGAATATCACTGTCCATTTCTCAGTTTTCTAATAGATAGATAGACAATTATAGTATTAGATATATATTTCTAAAGTACAGGTATAGTATAGAAAGTACATATCAGATGTTTAGTTAGAAAAGTTATAATAATAATAATTTTGCTTACTAGTGATAGTATACCATTTATTACTAGAAAACTGAGAGAGAATATTGAATCCCAAAATGTATTTTTTTCTGTATAATAAAATAGTTAATTATTATATAGTTATACAACCTTGTTAATTATATTGAAGCAATCTGTTAACTTCATTTTTCCAAATAAAATAGTTAATTATTATATAGTTATACAACCTTGTTAATTATATTGAAGCAATCTATTAACTTCATTTTTCCAATTATAATTATAAGAAGCATATTGAACATGCATTGTAATGTTTATCTGTTGATTCATAAATAAAATTTTCCTTCCATCTCTACTACAGTCTTATAGTAGTAAATTCATATCTGAATTTTATGATAAATATTACTTTTCAAAACAAATTTATAATAAATTTAATAGAACCAAAATTTAATAAGAATTTTATTTAGCACTTCTAAACAAATTCTCATCTCTAGCCATTGTAAAACATTAAGACCATTATTAAATTGAAACTCATGCAATATGTTTGAATAAAACTTATTTCCAAAAATACCAACATTAACAACATTAATTAAAAAAGAAAATGACATTTTTACAGGAGTTTCTTGAATTATGAACATTTGTACTTACAAACATAAAATTTCATTTTCAAATTTTAGAAAAATTCAGAAAATCTTCAAGAATTTTAAACATTATTATAACAGAATGCTCTAGTAACCAATATAATGCAAAATTACACAGTTAACATAATACAATAATATTTCAAGATGGCAGCAATTACAGCAAAATCCCTTACTTTATAATTGGAATTTTTAATTCAAATCTATGAAATAAGAAATTTCTAATTGGTCCAATTATGAAATATATTACAAAATACCAGAGCTGGAGTGTCTGCAGGAAAATATGCTGACACCGATGCCTACATTTTTTTTGCTGACACTGACACTGGCATCTCTGACAGTAAAGATGCACAAAAGATTTTTGAGAACATATTTTTATTCAGTATTTATTACTGAAAAAATTAGTTATTCACCAAAAAAGAAAATAATTATTTAATACATTTTTTTAAATTTAATAAATTATGAGCAATGAGAAAGTTATTGCTGACACTGACACCAATGCAAACACCCCAGCCCTGCAATATACAATATGTAAAGTCATTTCAATACTTTTGGAGACAAAATAACAGCAAGTTATGAACAAAACTTATGTATGAATTAAATTTGTAATCTGAGGAGATATATTCAAAAGATTATATTAAAGAAAAATGGAATATTTGTTTATCTGAAGTCAAAAGACTTTATAGATCCTAATATTGCTTAAAAGTCTTTGATTATAACAGAATTTCAATAATTTCAAATAATTTGGACTAAATTCAAATAATCCTAATCTAGCCAAACTTCCCCCAGCGGTATATTTTTGAATTAACTGCCAATTTAATAATAATAATAATAATAATAATTTTACGCTACAGTGCCACCATCTATCGGATTAGTAATTAATAATTTAAATTTATAGGTTAAGATGGGCCATCTATTATTTAAATAATTGAACTTTAATTTTTACTAATTTCCCGAAATAAAAAATTTGCCTTGGCCTGGAATCGAACCAGGAACTTCGGGTTACCGTCCCGATGCTTTACCAAGACTACCAAGACACCAGCAGATTTTCAGTTTCGGGATGTATATATAATTTAGAAATTATCGGACTTATGCCGACACCAGCAGGTGTTGGTGTAAGTCCGATAATGAATAATTATAATATGACAATTTCGGGAAATTAGTAAAAATTAAAGTTCAACTATTAAATAATAGATGGAGCCACCTTAGCCTAAATTTAAATTAATAATTATTAATCCGATAGATGGTGGCACTGTAGCATAAATTTAAAATAATTATTAAATTGGCAATTAATTCAAAAATAAACTGCTGGGGGAAGTTTGGCTAGATTAGGATTATTTGAATCGCGTAAATCCCCTAGTAAAATGTGGATTAGGATTACTAATTTTGACTAGTATTAGCATCAATTAAGAAACGAATAAACAAAAGAATTGCACAATCTATGAATTAATAATTGAATTATAATTTTTACCAAAAATATTTTGATATAAATTTTATATTATTCTTTATTGTATAGTGTTGTTTATTTGTATATCAATACCAAAACAGGACAAGTTTGTAGAGTTTTTTATTATTAGTTTATAGGATACAGCAAATTGGAAATGAATAATGAATAATTATTTACATGAATAGGGAAAAAATTGATATTTTTATACTACCATTTTCCAAAATATACAGGGTATCTGAAAAGTATCATTACACTTTTAGAAAATCATTAAAAAAAAACAAAGAAGGATATGCACTTACGGTTTTTTATTCAATAAAGAAAGTATCAAAGTTTTTTTTATAATTCTTATATCAATAGAATTTCAATGTATGCACCATTAGTCACACGCAACCCATCAAGTCAGTAAGAGATTTCAAGCCAGGTTCTGTGAAGCATTGTAGAATCGACAGTCTCGATGGCCGCTATAATTTGACACTAACAAACTTTTCAGTTTGTTAGTGTCACGAATTTGGGATTGATAAATAATGTTTTTAATGTATCTCCATAAAAAAAAGTCCAAAGGTGTGATATCTGGAGATCTGTATTGGTTGTACTCTTCCAATCCAACATCTCTAGAATTTTTTATCTAGACATCTAGAGCATTGCGCACTTCCAAATCCCAATGTGGCAGTGCCCCATCCTGCTGGAAAATGATGTTAGGTTGCAGGTCCTCTACTTGAGGAAATGCGAATCGATTTACGAGGACTACAATGAAAAATTTCATGAATTCGTTTAACATCATCACAGCTTCTGTTAAGCCGACCAGATTTCACTTTAGGCAAAACGCTACCTATTGTCATAAATCTTTTATGCATTCATAAATTGTCAGTCTTGAAGGCGGATTTCAATCATATGCAGTCCAAAATTTATATTGTACCTGTGTTGCAGATTTAAATTCAATAAACCGCACTACAACTTGTGCCGTTTCATGCGGTGAAGCCATTTTGAAGAGAGACCTATATTTGGCACTATTAAGGGTGCCATATAGTGTCCATTTCATTTTAAAAAAACTTTGATACTTTATTGAATACAAATAATTGTAACTGTACATTCCTCTTTGTATCTTTTTAATAATTTTCTGAAGTGTAAAGATACTTTAATTCAAGCTTTTTTAAACTGCTATTCAATATGATACTAACTTTAATTTGTATAGTTATATTTTGAATTATACTGCTGAAGTGCTTATATTTAGTTAGTAAAGATACTTTTCGGACACCCTGTACATCACAAAAAAAATCTATATTATGGAAATAGTGACATATTTTTGACTCAGAAATTCATTGTGGATAAGATTTGTATAGTTATATTTTGAATTATTAATTTCATAAATATTAAATTACACTATAATTTATAAATTCACTATTGAATTCAATTACACAATTGTAAATTCAAAAATATGTAGATTTACAAATGGTTGGGATTATTTTACTTATATTAAAATTAATTTCTATATTATTTAATATATATACTTTCTTAACTGATTTAATATACTAGAAATCATTTCCTTCATACAAAATAATATACTGTAATACACAAAATAAATAGAATATTTATTTATATTTATTTTTGTATATTTTATATTTATTTAATAGTTTTTCAAACTATAGGTTGTGACCCTTTAGTACAGGGGTTCCCAAAATTTTTCTCGATGGGCCAAAATGTAAATTCCAAAATATTTGGCAGGCCAAAAAAAAGTATTATGGAAAAATACGTTCAAATCAATGAAAAGTTAGACAAAATGGAAAGTTTTATACTAATTTTATAACATAATCGTTCTTTATGGCAATAATAACTTTTTATTACAAACTGTTTAAAATAACAATTTCAAAAATAATTAAATAAAAATAACTAAATAATTTCAAATAAATTCATCAATCTGGAGTGTGTGACTTGTGCAGTTGTTTTCTTTTAATAATATCATTGAGCCTTGGTTTGATTGGATGTATTCTTAACACTGCTTGTAAAAGTTCATCAGTTAATTTTGATCTCAATTTGAACTTATTAATACTCATGATTGAGAATGTTTTTTCACATATATAAGTGCTTTTTGAAAACATATTTGGAAGTACTTATACATGTATTTTTTTAACTGAACAATTTTTAATTATATGATGATTTACATTTTTATAAAAAAAATGAACGCAGTCAATTCTCGTTATTCATGGATTCTGTATTCGCGTATTCAACTATTCTTGAAAATTTATTTGTCTGCAAAATCGTTATTCACAGAGCTTTCCCACTTATTCGTGGACTCCTACTGAGCTGCGAAAATACTGTTACCAATGTAAACTCTCTCTAATAAAGGATTTATTAGTTAGGTTATTTATTACCAAATGTAGTTTCTGAATTGGTTTGCCAGAAAATTTTTCATTACCTATCCTTGCTCACTCCACAGATCTCAGGTAGGCCAAAAGCCTGTTCATATCTTCCACAGGTCTCATAGAAGAATGTGCCCCTATGTTTGAATACAGCCTCAAATTTAGGTACCTAAGTTCCTACGCATTTGCTCCTTATGCCGAAATTTTAGATCAGGCAAAAAGTGACACAGACAAGGCTGACGCAGTTTTTCAATATACTTCTATCCGCTGTCGCATCAAACATCTTGCAACATCAAAAAAAAATAAAAAATTTATTTACTTCATAGATAATGTTTTAAAAAATTAAATAAAGATTGCTGTAATTATAATACTGTATTTGTGTAATTATATTAGTATATGCAGTATACTAATTATAGTATACTGCATATACTATAATTATTTGTAATTAATGTACATATTAAATAAGGTGATAAAAAAAACAAATCAAGGATGAAAATGTTGGGAAGAAAGGTTCGCAGAAACCTAACTCTATATTTCCCATAGGCATAATGGTTCACTATTTGCTAATTCAGTATTTGCGAAGAATTTATGGAATGTAACTACCGCGAATAGCAAGAATTGACTGTAGATTTTCTCTCTCTGAATTCAAGATGGCGGATGATCTGACGTTGCGGGCCGCACTTTGGGAACCCCTGCTTTAGTAGTTCACAAAATAAATAAAATTGGTCATGACAAATAGAAAAAAGATACAAAAATGTTTGGAATACAGCTTATAAAATAATACTTTTCTAAAAAAAGTTTATTTGTACCAGTATATTACATAACACATACAAAGGTGATTGATAACAAATAAATGAGCATAATTATTTACATAAAACTTTTGTCTTTAATTTATCATGCATGTAGGTGGTCATAATATAATATGTACTTCCTACAATGGGTTGTAATCAAAAAAATTTGAAAAACACTGATCTAATATATATATATACTCAATAGAGTGAATGAATGATAGAAATTCCCACTTCCAATTGCTGGATGTATAAACTTAAAATTTGACATAGAGTTAGCATTTATGTCATATCCAAAAGAAAAAAGTCTAAATTCTAAAATTTTTTTTTTTTTTACAATCCAAAAATTTGTATGGAAAAAATTTATTTTGTTGATAGATGACACAATATCCTACAATGATTCTATTATTTTAAAATTACTTTTTATTATTAGGGTTAGTGTTCACTATTTGCTAATTCAGTATTTGCGAAGAATTTATGGAATGTAACTACTGCGAATAGCAAGAATTGACTGTAGATTTTCTCTCTCTCTGAATTCAAGATGGCGGATGATCTGACGTTGCGGGCCACACTTTGGGAACCCCTGCTTTAGTAGTTCACAAAATAAATAAAATTGGTCATGACAAATAGAAAAAAGATACAAAAATGTTTGGAATAGACGCTCTTCCGATCTGAATAAAATATTATTTAAATTAATTTAAATTAAAAATTTAAATGTTTTTATGAATTAAAATTTTGCCATATTAGTCAGTCAACCTATTTTTGACACCTTTTGCTCTTAATGATTTATGATTTCTATTTAGGGATTAATCTTAAAAAAATTTATTTTCAAAATTATTTTCGAAGATTATATAGTATGCAAATTTTATTTAGAGTTTGCATATTAATAAAATCTTATATAATAATAATAAAATTTTATTTCTAATATGAAGGTTAGGCTGTTTTAGAAATGTTTCATACATGAATATGTATCCTGATCCCTGTTTACTAGCATTAAGACAAAGTGTACCCCATTTTCAGACTGGATATTCAAAATGGGAGTTAATAGTACAAAATAAATAGAATTATTTTATATGAAATGAAAATGGCTAATGTCTAATAGTAAAAATTTTTTTTTTTTTCATTATATTGAAAATATATAATTTCTGCTTTTTATGTTTTCCATTGATATTTTTTATAAAATTTTTCATGTTATAGTTGTCTGAAGCAATGAAATAAACTAGTATAGAAAATATAAAAATCAATATTTTTATAAATTTTAATAAAATGATTAGATTTTTTTATGGTAATAGTCTTTTTTTTTCTGCATTATAAATTTTATAATTTTTATATTCATTGCAGCTAATTTTACACAATAAAATTTTACTTGTTAATGCTGACTTGTTTGAATTTATTTTTTTATATAAAAAATTGCCATTTGTAAATTTTTAAATGAAAATATCGAATTCATTATCTGCTTTCATTTTTTTAAATATTCTTTTGTATAGCTAATTTAATATATGTATTTAAATATTAACTATTTTACTTATTTCAAATACTACTTAAACTCTTATTCTTTAATAAAAACTTGAAAAAAAAGCACTTTTAGCAGCTGAGGGAAAAAAATATTTTAATATGCTAACGTTTTCGGCCACATGGCCATCATTAGGCTAGATAACGGGAACTAGAACAGAATCTTTTTAAATATTCGAATCTTTAAAAAGATTCTGTTCTAGTTCCAGTTGTTTAGCCTGATGATGGCCATTTGTCTGAAAACGTTAGCATATTAAAATATTTCTTTTTCCTCAGCTACTAAAAGTGCTTTTTAAGTTTTTATTGTATTTAAATATATTTTGATAACTTTATTGTATTAATAAAAATAAGTTTTACTTTTTAAAATATAAAACAAAAAATGAAAATTTATAGGTGACAATGTAAATGTAGGAATTTGCTATTGATTTGTTGATTTTTGTGTGTTATAAATTTCTAAAATATAAAATTTAGTGAACTATATTGAATTCAATTCTTTAATATTAATTAATTTTAAAGAATTATTTATCTTGATGAATTTTGAGTCATTATAAAAAAAAAAAAAAAGAAACATTTTGCAAAAATTTAATGCTATTTTAAAATAAAACAATGAGTTGTTATTGTTATTTCTGATATTTGTAAAAGAATAATACAAACTATTAATAAGTAGGTAAGATATAAACTAATTATTAATTACTATACTATATTAAATTTTTAATTTTTCATATTTTCTAGTGTATAACAAGTCCTTCTAAATATTTATAACCAAAAAAATAAGAGCAAACAATTAAAGTATTTTAAAATTTGTTATAATTAAGAAAAAAATTATTCAGTTATGCATTAAAAATTACCATTTACCATTACTAAGAGAAATGCTTATTACATAGTATATAAAATTTATACAGATAAGTTCACAACACTGATGAGCATTTAGCAGAAATATTTTTTAATTTTATTTACACAGAAACATTATTCTTGGCTGGAATAATGATGAAATTTGATCAGCATTATCATCATCATCTTTTTTAAAATTCAAATTTTATTTTATCATATATATTTGTATATAAGCTAATTTTCTCATTTCATAGTATATAATTTTCTTACTTCAGAGTAAATAAGTAAAAATGAGAAACCAATATATATACTAATCCTCAACTTTCAAGTGTTAGAACATAACATTCATTGAAATAAATTAATCATTTCTTTTATAATTTAAAAAATTTTCCAAATACAATTTGCTATTGGAATAAATAAGATGTTTTGATAAAATGCAGACTTAGAACATTAAAATATGATATAATGTGAAGAAAAATCTGAATGGAGAGCAGGATGCAATAGTATTGAGTCATGTCCAGTTACTTTTATTTACAATAAAATTTTATTGAAGTATTTGTGTGATATCAAAACATCAAAGAAATATTAAAATTTTTAATTTCCAAATTTTAACAAAATATTTAACAAAGTTTAAATGATGATAAATCAGAATCAAAACACACAAGGGAAATTTTGCTCCAACTAATGGGAATGAAAAGTTAATAACATGCATTTGATCATCAAAAGTGCAAATCCGATGTCCAAAATCAGCTGCAAGATAATCTTTCCATATTTTTCTAAATGATCAGCACAATCTGAAAATGCATAAATTGTTAATCAGAAACACCAGAGATTGCTATATTGTTTTCATTTAATATGATCTGATGATACATCAGATAATTATATATATTAAAATACATTAATGATAGTTATGTTTACTCATTAAAAAAAAATGATTTACATATTCCCAATATTGTAAAGCATTCAATAAATTAATTTTTTTGAATTTATTTGAATATGAATATTCATATACATCCATATATTTTTAATAATTGAGAAGAAATAGGAATTTTTAAGATTGATTATGACCATCAAGCTACAAGTACAACCCATTTTATGCTATTTTCCATCTCGTTGATTCTTAAATAGCAAGGCAATTCTGAGGCTCACCACAGACTCCATACCTGTAGTAGAATCAGTTTTCAGATGAAAGATGGATTCAACAAGTTAGGTTCAGATCCATTGAAATAATGTGGAAGTACAGGGACTTAAATTTGAACATATGTATCAAATAAACAGCACTTTAAGCAGTTACTTAACAAAAACCTTTATTTAACGTTATTAAACTTCAAACTAATGCTAACGTTTTTGGTGCATTACACCCTCATTCTAGATCACACATCTTTTTGAACCAAATTATCCTTCCATACATTTTAAGTAGTAAAAGCAGTCATAATTAGAAAGTTATATACTTAAATTGAACACTGATTCCTAGGATTTTTGGAATGCCTCCATGCTATCATCTTGCCATCTTTTTGTAAAACCATTATTAATGGCCATCACAAGTCAGAGAACCTTTGTATATTATTTTGTTAATTAATAAATAATTGAAATTAAGTACTAAACAGTAATTTTATGTTGTTTATTATATATGTTGTTGTACAGTCTTATAACACATTTATTGTCAATAAATTATGGAAAAATATTAGAAAGTAATATTTATTTTCAAGAAATTAATGAAATTTTATTATATTCATCCCAAGAAGATTGTGATATTAAATATGAGTATTCATGATTCAGAAATACCCATGATCAAACAAATTTTATATTCGAATATAGTCAGATTAAAGATGCTTGATATTATATAATATTTTCTAAAAATTTATACAGTAATTGAATAAAATCAAATTAAAAAATCACAAAGAATTAACTATTTTTACAATAATTATACCTTTTTTGCATTAAATAAAACTTTTTTTTATTTGCTAATTAAATCATTTATTTCCCAGAAAAATTTTATTTCAGAAACAAGTCTGATGCTGAGATGTTTAAAGAAATACCATTTTGTTATACAAATTAGTTTTGATATTACAATTAAATATCCTCTTCAATCAAGTTATATAGTTTTTATACACATTACTTCTCTATGCTGCTTGCTGCATGTTAATTAAACTTGTATATTTCCAGCTCTTAAAGCAGGCAATAAATCAGCAACTTTTTCAAAAACAGGAAAATTTATTAATACTTTCGCACTATTGAACCCTCATCAGTAAACTCTACAAACTAAATTCTAAAAAATACACTGAAACGTGGATATGTATTCTAATATACATTCTAAATTTTCAAAAGTTAATAATAAAATTAATATAATATATTCAATAAGAAAATAGAAAGAGAAAGAGCAAGCAGCCGGAAGGCGGATAGCATTTAGAAGGACCAACACCGTATTTAACATTGTGAGAAATGACAAAAGCAGGAGGAACTCCAATTTACCTGGTGTATACTAAATAACTATAGAGAACAGAGATACTAAGAATGATGAAGTACATATTGGATCCACTATTAGATCAGTTAAGAGGAGGGTAGATGAATATACAGGGTGAGTTTTTATCTTGAGACAACAAAATATCTTAATTGGATCTCATTATTTCAGAAAAAGTTGTAGACAAAAGTTGTTGGGTTTCGAAGGGGCAATCAATTGGTGACCTTAAATCTGACCTTGACCTTCAATGTCATTTGAGGGTCAAGTCAGTTTTTTTAAATGGGAAGACCTACTTTTGACCCCAGCAATGGAAAGAGCGGAAAATTTCACAATCGGATATACCCTTGACCTTAAGGTTTAGGTCAAAGATCAAGATTATTTGCAGGTCAAAAGATTTTTCCAATGGGAAACCATAATTTTTATCACATTTTTTAATGACCTTATTACTTTGACCTTTAAAAGCATTCACTACTTTTAGCATTACCCAGGAGTATCAACGTGGACGTAGTAGTTTTCTGCTCCCTTTGGGGTGCTTGATTTCAATGAATCACCTCGCCTCTCACTATTGTGAAATTAAACGGAAACACATATTTTTAATCCCATTTTCAATGCATTTTTCAACAAATGCATTGAAGTGGAAGGGCATCGTTTTGAACATTTGTTATAAAATGTTTCCCCAAAACCAATAAATCAAGCAACGGTGAGAAGTAAAGTGATGCACCGAAAACAACCAACCCTGATAGTGAGAGGCGAGGGGATTCATTGAAATCAAGCACCCCAAAGGGAGCAGAAAACTACTACGTCCACGTTGATACTCCTGGGTAATGCTAAAAGTAGTGAATGCTTTTAAAGGTCAAAGTAATAAGGTCATTAAAAAATGTGATAAAAATTATGGTTTCCCATTGGAAAAATCTTTTGACCTGCAAATAATCTTGATCTTTGACCTAAACCTTAAGGTCAAGGGTATATCCGATTGTGAAATTTTCCGCTCTTTCCATTGCTGGGGTCAAAAGTAGGTCTTCCCATTTAAAAAAACTGACTTGACCCTCAAATGACGTTGAAGGTCAAGGTCAGATTTAAGGTCACCAATTGATTGCCCCTTCGAAACCCAACAACTTTTGTCTACAACTTTTTCCGAAATAATGAGATCCAATTAAGATATTTCTTTGTCTCAAGATAAAAAAAAACACCCTGTATAGCTGATTTTAAAAACATGAAAAATAGTACAGCCTTACAATAACTTTTCAGCTCATTAAGCAGGATAAAGTGTTAAGAATGAACTACGCTACTCGCACACAAAGTTTCAGAATTTTTTGAATTTCCCGGTTGTCTAACCTTCCTTGGTTAAGAATGAACTACGCTACTCGCACACAAAGTTTCAGAATTTTTTGAATTTCCCGGTTACCTAACCTTCCTTGTCCCGGTTGTCTAACCTTCCTTGTAAGAATATAATTTCGAGTCGACGGTCGCTTATCATATATCCGCGTGCTATGGCTCAACTAGAATCTTACCAAAGCATTTATAAAATTAGACTGTTGTGAAAATGAGGGGCGAACAAAATTTTTATGAAAAAAGGGGGTGCAGACACAAAGTTTGGTAACCACTGGTGTAAGCCATTAAACAGCAGACCAGATTATTCACAGAATATGTAAAATATTATGGAATGTAACTAATATTTGAATATCTGAAGGTAACTAATGTTTTGTTTTTATAATAATGAATGCTAATTGATCATGGCAGAATAAAATATAATTTCTCTCAATTAAATTTCATAAAAAATATAATGATTTGACTTTTAATTTGATAGCTCCAAATATAAAATATTTTAAACTTATTAAATACATTTGGAATTAAATTCCATTTAATTCTAAATGATATGATTATAAGTGACATGTTTTTGAATGATTCACTTATACAGTTATAGTTATAAAAATGAACTTTAAAAGTTGTGGATTTTTTTTAAAAATGAACATTTTCACATCACTAAATTTCTCTAACTAGATTATGCATCACATTTTTCATATCTGATGTCTTTTGCAAGTGGTACATGCATTTTCATACTTTTTGGAATTTTTACTTCATTTAAAGAACAATGTTTTAATATTCTATATATGATATAATATTGAATTTCAGTAATTCTTATGTCTGTCTACATTTGTAAAACAATGTCTAATATAAAATTTCTTATAATTCAAAAATCACTATGATACCATGGATAAATCTTTAACATGTTCTTTACTGTAATAATGTATTGTGGAATAATTTAATTATATAATATATGTTAAATTTCATTCTTTGCAGTACACTGCTGTTAATCTAAATTATTTTCAATTCATATTTCAGTCACTAACATGCAGGAACTGGAAAGAAATGAGCAGATTCTTATAAGATGTAAGTATCCAAATTATGAAGGGCTATTGATGAAAACATAGCTTAACACAAAAACCTTATAATGTACTTTGGTTTTTTTAAAGACAGTTATAGTATTTTGTTAGCAGTATGTGATGCTCAATACCATTTTGTAAACATTTGTGTACTTGATAAATGTAGTGATGATAAAATTTTTGACATACCAATATTTGGAAAATTAATGCAGGAACAAAAAATGAATTTTTAATCAACTTTACCACTATCAACACAAACACAACTGTCCCACATTGTTTTGTTGGAGATAATAAGAAAGAAAGAAGAGGAAATGCTTTAAGATCTTATCCTGAAAATACCTGACTGTAAAATAGACAGTTTTTAATTACAAATTACCAAGAGCAAGGAGACTGACCGAAAATAGTTTCGGTACACCAAAACTATTTTCTAACTAACTATCAAGTGTTGTTGTTTGGCTTTTCTTCTGAATCTCTTTCCATATTTTTATTACAGTATTTCAAATGATTAGTCCATCTATATCCATGGACCTCTGCTTTATTAATAATTCAGTTTAATTTTTGTTGATATTTTCTGTAGTGCTACAATGTGTTGTTACTCTTCTCAATAAGGCTTCAACTACAGCCATTTTTATGTGCAAGTGGTCTTTTGATGATGATTCTATAAACTGCAGAACACAGGTATCTTTTCTGTAGATCTTAGTCTGATAATCACCTCTAACTGTTTGTATTTTTATGTCCAAACAGTTTATTTCCATATTATTCTGTCTTTCTAAGCACTAATTCCAAACTTTATCCTCGAACAGTTGTTCTAAATTCTGCTGAATTTTAGAGCTCTCTTTTACAATCATTATATTGTCTACATATCTTCTATACAGCCTAACAGTTGGCTTTTTTAAAAAATGAACTTTTTTGAAAGTGTACTGATATTAATACTTTTTAAAGAACAATTTTTTAAAATAAATACTGTATATGTTACATTATGTATATATTAATAATTTAAATATTTATCTTTGTTCCAGTTCTATGTAATCGCCTTCTTTTAAATGTTGTTCTAATTTTTGTGTGTTCGTAAGTTATTGAAGCAGGTCAATAAACAGACCGAAAACGTTTTAAATAAATTTGTTTATGATTTTATACCTGTTTTAAAGGCTTGTGTTTCTTGTAGATTATATAGACCAGTGGTGTCCAACCTTTTGGCTTTCTTGGGCCACATTTGAAGAAGAAAAATTGTTTCACATCAATTCTCTAATGTATAGATCCGCGTGCTATGGCTCAACTAGAATCCTACCAAAATATATATTTATTATGGAATAATAATATTTAATTAATGCGATGGGTGAGCTTACTTTTCGGCACAAATTCTCTCGAATCGGGGTGTCGTTGAAGATATCGCTATAGTCTATTTCAAGATAACTTGACAGCCGAACTACCAAAGGAAACACTATTCATACACGATTTGTAAATAACAACAATATTTCATTAAATTTTGTCATGTGATTTTAAAATATGTTTTTAAATCATCTCAATAATTTAATATTTTGATATTTTATTTCCCAAAACAACAAATTATAGGATAATATTAAATTTAACTAATAGGGACTATTTTCCTTTGTGTAGAAATTAGAAATACTCACAACAATGGTAGTGATTTACTGTCAGGTTATCTTGAAATAGACTATAGTGCAATTCTTTTTCAGTCACTAAACCAGATTGATATTTTGTCTTTAAAACAGATACAGCAAAAGGGCATATTGATTTATAATCTTTTTCTGATTCATTTTTTTTGACAACGAATTTATTTTTTGTTTGCCTCAAAAATAATATTTTTTTAATTCTTGCGCCCTCCCTTGCAATAGACTAGCGACCCCCTAGTGGGGTGCGCCCCCACATTTTGGAAAACACTGGCCTACACGATAGTCAGAAAATATTTGCATTAAATTATCTCTATGGGCTAAATATCTGAAAATATGGCATGTTAAATGTGTGATAAATTTTAAGATATGAAATATTTTCAGAAAACGTTTCTATTACAATTTATATAATTACAAATACTGTACTTTAATGTGAGATGTTATATTCACCTGAATCATTGCAAACTGTTCTGCTGTTTGCATTTGCATTTTTATCGGATATGTCATATTTAATTGTTAATTTACTTTATTGTTAGTTGTTTTATTTGATATATTACGGTTTACAGTAGGGCTGTCCAATCCGCGGGCCGCATGCGGCCCAACATAAAATTGCAAACTTCTTTAAAACATTGAGATTTTCATGTACTTTTTTTACTTAAATACTTATCTACATTTCCTATTTCTATTTTCTAAAATATTTCTTATTTCAGTGATTAAAACTTCTTGACCTGCTCAATAATTTAAAAAATTCTTAACGAAAAGAAGTCAAAGATTATTATGTTACGACATTTTTGCTTATTTGTCATGGTGGATATCATATATTGTACATTATCTACTAAATTTTTCCTTAACAACTATCTTTTTTTATGCCCCTTCCAATCAGTGAGATTACTAAGGGACGGGGCCAGTTCCAACCATGGGCTGCATCTATACACGTGGAGGGGGATCGGATGGTGAAAGACGGGGATCGCCGGGCAGGACCCGGAACTCCGAAAAAACTTTTCATTACATGTCAGAACTGGATCCTCCTGCGTGACACGCAACGCGTTACTACGTCGTCATCTGGCCGTCAAAGAACTATAAAATATACTAATATAATATAACTACAGTATATAAAATATACTAATTCCAACTATCGTTGGAATTAGTAGATTTTATGTGCAGCCCGAGACAACTTTTTTCTTCAAATGTAGCGCAAGGAAGCCAAAAGGTTGGACACCCCTGGTTTACAGCATTATTTATTTATATTTTGTTTTACCTATTTATGACTCTCTCTTTTTAAAATGTTATCATTGGCCGTTTACACTATTTTTTCTTTAATGTTTTGTTTAGTTTTAGTTTATTTTAGTTTTTGTTTTATTTGTTATCTTACTTGTTGCATCTTATTGCATATAATTTTAAGGGCATATTTATTTATTTTAATTTTTATTTTTTTTAACCCTGTGTCTAGCGCAGTTTGGCCCATTAGACCCTTGTGCGATTAAACCCCAACCAACCTAACCTAACCTAACCATTTTTTTTCTTTTTTAACCCTGCGTCTGGCGCAGTTTGGCCATTAGGCCCTTGTGCCATTAAACCCCAACAAACAACCCAACCAACTTTTATGATTTCGCCCTCCTCTAAATTAATAGTGATTATGCTTATTTCTTTTACCCTTATAAAGATTTTTAATATGTTCCGTCCATCTTTCTATTCTTTCTTTCGGTTCTAGCAGAATATTACCATTTTTATTTATAATACAATTATTTCCTGTATGACATTTCTTTTTCCTGTAAATTTGTTTATTTTTAAAGAAATTCAGAGTTTTTGTTGTGTTTTGCTGTTTTCAATTCCTAGCATTGTATGTTTAACCAGAGACTTTTTGCTTTTCTACATTTATCTCTAATAACTTTATTTGAAAATTTGTATTTTTATTTTTAAAATGTTTTCGTAATTTCATAAGTTGGAAGATCTCTTCGTTCATCCAGGATTTATTTGAATTCATGGTTTTTGGGGATGCTAGTCTTTCCTACATTTATTTTATCTTGAAAATCATCCGAATTTTTATTTATTCTTTGTATATTGTTTTTATAAGAATCATTTACATAGTTTTCGACACATCCAAATTTAGAAATAAACTCAATAAATATTTTTTGTGTTCAAAGAATTAACACAAACTCTTTCCTTGTATATTTCTAAAGCAGAAATAGTAGTATCATGAAATAAATTTAATATATATCTGACATTTTGTTTTTCTATTGAATTAGGACATAACACTTTTTGAGATAATTTGGGGTTAATTTCAATATACAGTTCTTTTTAATTTCATACACATTTTTTTAAGTTAATAAAGGTAGCACACGTAATTTTTCAATCATAAAGATTACGAAAATAAAAGGTTTGATCTAATGTTGTTTGATTAAGCCAATTATTTCGTATAGTTTTAATTAGATGAACACTCAAACAAGAAAAAAGTTATTGCTAGGAGAATGGGGATTATTTATGAAAGACTGTGACTCTCCACCATACATACATGTAAATATATTTCTGTTGATTCTATTGTTATCTGATATTAATGACAGAACAGTAAAACTACATTCATGTAAAACTCTTAAACATCATTTGTATATTTTAGCAAAATATTAGCAGTAATATTACGCATAGGAAATAATGCAACTGCATCTTTATTTTTTGAAAGAAGAGAAGAAATCATAAATACTTAAATAGTGGAAGCTTCAGAATTAGATTTTTCAGACATATTAACAAGGCCACCAGCTTTATATGTTAAGGGAAGGGTTTATATAAATTTCATCAAGTAAAACATTTATATTTTAATTTTTTGTTCTTCTTTCAACAGATTATATTTATTTTTTAAAAGAGAAATATGACTTTTAGAAGATTGTGTTTTTTGTTTGATGGAAAAAATTAGTAGAGCGTACTCCTAGGTATAACCCTTGAAGAATGAAGGGAAGTGAGAAGGGGGGAAAGAATAGGGTAGTATAAAAGTCTTGTCAAAAGAAGTGTGACAAGCCACTAGAGGAAATGAGAGGATGCAGCAACCACATCCGAGTTCCAAAAGCACTTGTAACAATATATAAAAGATTTTTTTGAAATTTTGCATACTTATAGTAGTCCCATAGGGCAATACAATGTGTGAGCAATAAAGTGCACTACTCAAGCATTGTCGAGAAAATCATGTGAGTAATAAAGTGCACTACTCCAGGATTGTCGAGAAAATCGCACGGGGAGCAATAAAGTGCACTACTCAAGCATTGTCGAGAAAATCGCAAGAGAGCACAACTCAAGCATTGTCGAGAAAATCGCACGAGAAGTTTCGTATTGAATTCATATATTCTAAAATTTAATCTTTGGAATATCTCGGTAGCGTAGTAGTTGAAGATTTGCTTTTATAATTGCGTGATCGCTAGTTCAATTTCTAGCTTTGACAATTTATTTATTTTATTATTGTTATTTTTCTCTTAAAACTTTTATTTTTTTATTTCTCATTTATTTTTCTTCTTTTATTTTTCTCATTGTTTTATATAAATACAGTTATTTATATTTTTTTTGTTTTAAACATTTTATTTGTTTCAGGCCACACATAAAATATATAAATTCTAACAATAATTATTAAGTAAAAAGTTAGTAAATAATATACAATATCCACCATTACAAATAAGTAAAAATGTCATAGCATAATAAACTTTGACTTCTTTTTGTTCAGAAATTTTTTAAAAATTACTGAGCAGATCAAGAAATTTTAATCACTGAAATAAAAAATATTTTAGAAAATAGAAATAGGAAATATAGCTAGGTACTTAAATAATAAAAACTTCATTAATTTCATTATTTTTTATAAATATTTTTAGCACAAAAATGAAACAAATTTCTTTTTCTTTATTAGAGGGATATTTGATGATGATAGGGCGAATTTCAAAAATAAAAAACAAAAACAAAAATCTCAATGTTTTAAGGAAGTTTATGATTTTGTTGGGCTGCATTCATTACAGCAGTGGGCCGCATGCGGGCCACGAGTTGGACAGCCCTGATATAGAATATAACAGGTGTAGCATTAATTATTACTAACAATTGGCAATAAGCTTGATAAAACTTCAAGTTCTTTCTTATTATCAGTTCTGCTAAAATTCCCACTAGAGGGCTTCCTATCAGAACCCTAGTTTGTTTGTAGTACTTTCCATCGAATTCGAAATATGAATTACATATTAGTAGTTGGGATAAATCCCTTAAGATGTTGGAATCATTTTCATCCTCTGACATGTATTCAAGAGGCATCCTGTATAATTCTAAGCATGCAGGTTCCAATCTTATATTTGGATACAGAGATTCAAAATCATATACTTCCATAACTTCTTCCAGAAGCAAACCTACTTCATATAATGCATCTATAACTTCTTTTGATGAATTTAGTGCCCATTCGTGTTTTTCCTATGGGCTCTACACCATTATGCTAATTCTTTTTCTAAGTAGAAGATTGGTGCATCTCTTTTTTTGACAAGACGTATGCTAATAGAATATGGGTTTTTATAAATGCAAAAAGCCTAGGAGGTTTTGGTGATATTACTTTGGCTTTCTTGAGAAATTTTGGGCATTTTTTGTTCTTAAAATCCTATCAACCTGTGATAATATTTCTGTGGGATTGTCTTTAATGAGCTTGCATCATGATGTTACAATATAATCATTAATGAAATTGACATATGCCTCGTTATTTAAGAGGACCATTGCCTTTGATTTATCATCTCTAGCAGGTGATGGAATTATTAGTTAACCATAGGGTCTCTCTTTTTGCTCTCCTAAAAAACTTTTCCTCTTATCTAGGCTTTTGTTTAAAGACAACTCAAGACCTGATAAGAGGAAAGTTTGCAAAGGCTTTTGAGATTTTTAAGAAGAAAAATGTGAAAAATAATACTATAAATACCATCAAACCAAATATATTAATCTTAGCATGAGCCTGGTTTAACAAAGTAATACAACAAAAATGGAACAACTGACTCATTCCTACTAATTATAATGCATTAATATGTGGTATAAGTTACTTATTAAAATTTATTTAATATTTTTATTTTTTATTTTAT
>AYEL01081636.1:0-12811 GCA_000484575.1 Olivierus martensii | reverse complement strand
TTTTTTTTTGCATATTAACAAGGCTTAATTAGAAAAAATCGATGGAGTGAACAGATTAAATGGCCTGAAGGTATTTATACTTCATTCTTTTGTGATTTTCTCATAAATTTCAATTTTAGTTAATTCTGTTAAAATATAGAATATTTTTATTTATTTGGTCATTTATTGCTTTTATAGATAATTATTTTATAGATAATTTATAGATAAATTATTTTATAGATAATTTTGTAAAATACGAGAAAATCATAACGTAAATAACCCTAGGCAATAAAAGGGGCGTGACACTTTCTTTTATGACAGCTAGTTGTTTCGCAGGAAATTGCAGCTAAGCCTACTTTACCTTGTTGCTTGTGGTATTGGATATAAGGCCAACTAGAGTAGAGTAGAAAATGTTATAGATGTTTATGTAGGATTGTGGACGATTTTTGTATATGTTATGTTTTTTGTTATAAATTCAGAAATTTATAAAATATTACAATAAAAATAATTGAAATAGACAAAAAACATATCAATAAACATATTTTATTAAAAAAATGACAATATTTTGAAAAATTTTTGACAATTTTTGACTAATTAATTAACTAACTAAATTAATTAAAAGTTACGTAATACTTCGTTTTTTATCAATAATTCTTTAAACTATAATTCAATTTTCTTCATTCATACTCATTTTATTCAGAAGACTTGCCACTATCAGAAATACCAAATATTTCATTGGATGGCTAAGATTTCATATATAAAAATCATGTTTTCTCCAATCTCATATAATGAACAAAAAATTGTGAAAGAAATAAAATTCGAAAAAATTTGTTATAACATTAGAATCACAATAATAAACGTAATAAATTATGAAATTTTCAAAAAAATTCAATGAAAATTAAGTGAGCTATTGCAATTTACATTTTTTTGTTTTTTTTTTGCATATTAACAAGGCTTAATTAGAAAAAATCGATGGAGTGAACAGATTAAATGGCCTGAAGGTATTTATACTTCATTCTTTTGTGATTTTCTCATAAATTTCAATGAAATTAAAACAAAAAATGAACAATTAAGATATATTTTAGTTTATTTTAATAGACTTAACTATTATTTTCTTATTTTCTACTTTAGGAAAATTTGATTTTTTCTAAAAATTTCAAAAATATTGTTTATCAAATTGCATAATCAGAATAACTTTGATAGATTAGATAGGATAAAAAAAAATCTAAATTCTATCAAGCGGTTCAAATATTAAACAACATGTATAAATAAATGTTTGTAATATGTGTGTAAATGTTTATAATATGTGTAATATTATAAACATTTACATGTAAACAAACATGTAATTTTAAAAAATATTTTGGCAACTGAAAAAATTTAGGACCCACCATCAAAAGAATATATTTTCAATGAATACATACAAAAAGCCAATTTGCAAAATTGATAAAATCAGGATTAAATTTTTTTTTTATCTATTTTTCATTGTTTTTTGTTCCACTTGTTTGACATCTATGCATGCCAATGGAAAAGAACAGGCTAAGAAATGATTTTAATATATAATGCATTTGCATTATGGATATTTGTATGGAACAGAGGATATACATTAAATTGTAAAATTTAATGTATATTCTCTTTCCCTATGAACATCCATAATGCAAATGTGTCACATGATCAAACTAATTTATATTAAATTAAACACAGATGATTAAACTAAATGCAGACAAATGTTTCTTGCTTGCTTTGTTGCCAGATATTTAGATATTATTATAAGATTGGATTAAATATTTATTTATTATATATATATTATATTTCTTACAGTCCTTGAAATTAATTAATGAATACACCTTGTATAATAATATATAGTATATATGAATAAATATGCTATACCTAAATTTTATAAAATATTTTTGTTTGAATAATCTATTAAAATATATATTGTTATGATAATTTATTTGTTTAAAATAATTACATTTCAATTGCTTTTTATAAAATTAATATGATAATTAACAAAAATTTTTTAATTGTCAAAAAATGTTACCTCATGTTGATCAGAAAGTTTAAATTTTCTTGCAATTTTACTTCTTGCAAATTTGCAACCATTATAATACATACTCCATGAACAACCAAATGAAAATGAAGCACCACAACCTTCAGGATCTAATCCTTGACATGCACATGTCCTTCTATTAACAGAAATTGAAAATTCTTACAAAGATTAAAAATTTAAAATATATTTTAAAAGAACTATAAAAATTTACAATAATACAATAATTTAAAATTTTTAAATTAATATTTTTATATAAATTTTAATTTTTATATTATGTCACAGTAAAAATTAAAGGACTGTCAAGAAATATATAAAAAACATAATGTAAATGCATTTATTTAAAATATATCCTGCAAAAATTAAATAGAAATTGTGGATGATATCTCATGATTAATGTGCTATATTTTAAAAATATGTAAGGGATATCATTCCAAATTAAAACATTCTTATTCTAATTAATGTCTGTTCTATTCTCAACTATTCTGTAGGTACAACATGAAAACATTAAAGATACATGATTTCTATAAAAAATAAATTTTTTGTGTTAAATTCTTTAGTTTACAAATTATTAACTATAAAGATGATACTAACAAAAAAGTATTAAGTAATATACATTCTATGTCTCTTAGAATGCAAATTGAAAAGATAATATTCCATCTATTGTAATTTATCTCTAATCACACTTTCTAATATTGAATATTCTTTTACTGTATTTATAAAAATTATAAAATAAATGTTAATAAATATATAATGGATTTTGTAATGGAAGCTTCTTCTCTAACACCTACTGACAATAGTGGTTTTGGGTAATATTCACCTGAATGATCAATGAAAAGAGATGTACATCAGCAAGAAAAATTTTTCAGTGATACAATATAATCATAATACTCAGATTATAAGCATTCTACGACTTTACAAAAAGACAAAAAACAATTCAACATTAGGCAGAAAAAATTCAATTTAACATATATAAAGAAACATTTTCAAACACTGTTAATTAATCTACATCATCTTACATATTCTTGTATTTTTAAAATACAGTTAGACTCCATTTAGCGCAGGGGTACATTCCAAAAAAAACTAAGTGCTAAATGAAACAGCGTTAAATGAGGTCATATTAACATGTAAATAATGGAGATAAGTGAAACAGGACAGTGAATAAAAAAATATACATACAATTTTATTTTTTTTGTATTACATTAATTATAGACATTTTTTATTGCTAATATCAATTTTTATTCATGAAAATTGTATTTGTATTCGTGAAAATCAAAAATATTCAACTAAATAATTTGTTTGTGATGAGAAAGATTCTTCATCATTTGACACTTTTTGTTTTATCATTAAGAAGTCATCTAATATTGTTTGCCTTTTCCTCTTTTATTCATCAAGCAATTGTCGGTAGTGAGACATCACACCATGATACTTCATCTTGCCTTTGAACTTCTATCAAAATTTGGATCATTTTGTATAAACTGATTCTTCTATCAAAATTTGGATCATTTTGTATAAACTGATCCATAATTTCCTTAATAGTGATTAAACTTGTTTCTTTTGCATGTATTACACTGTACTAATATCAAACTCATTGCAGGATGGCATAGGAGTATCAAAGCAACAATTTCATGTGATTTCAGATTTATATGAATATAACAGTTTCAAAAATCGTGCAAAAGTGAATCCATAAAAAAAATATAGTATTCAGAAAAAACCATATCATATCAAAACAGTATTAAACGGAGCAGTGTTAAGCAGGGTCTTACTGTAAGCTGATGTAGTCCAATTGATAGTGGTTAAAAACATTTCTTTATATGTATTTTTCTGCCTAATATTGAAGTGTTTTTTCTTTTTATAATCATAGTATTAGCATCATAATGAATTTTCTAAAATGACTATACAAATACACTGAATAAAGAAGTTATGTATCAGTCTGCTTACAATAAATTCAGCAGCTTCAACTTTGTTACTTGGCTAAAGATTATATTGATAATTATGTGATTGGTTAAATGCTGATAAATGATTACTACTAATTACATAATCACTATCATATAAAGTTGTGAATAAGTTAACTCTGACCTATCCTATTATTATTTTATTATGCTCTTTATTATTTATTATTATTTTCATTATTATTTATTGTATTATATTTTAGTAATTACCAACTGATGAGATGGAGAACGTGGAAAGTAAATTACCGGTAACTCATTTTCCATGTTCTCCATCTCATCACTTGACAATTACAAGCTACGGACCAGAAATTCATCTTCCAAACAAACTCTCTCAGCTCTTGATGTCATCTAATCTAAATAATTTACAACTGATCCGATGTGAGAATATAAGAATGATCTCTTATCGATATTTTGTTTGGTACATAATTAATTTTTAAGAGGATGACATGAACTGATTGCTCTATAAACTAAGAAATTTGAACTTGTTGCATGATATTATGCAAATGAGCCAAGCTAAGAACTGTAAATCACTAGTATAAAAAACATATGCATCAACTGACACAGCGAGATGTTAGTATTGCAGTGGAGCTGATTAGTGATAAATAACTTTCTTGTAAAGATCGCCAATGGCTTAAGTTTGTATCAGAAGTGGAGGTATTAGAATTAATTAATAATTAAGGTTATATTTATTGTAAATATTTGATTTTTGGATATTTGAATTTTGATCAAATAAGTTTTGTTAATAAATTGATTGATGCTATATTATTGCTTAAATAAAGCTTTGGTTATACTTTTTGTAAGGGTTTGAGTCAAATAAATTTATATTTTTTTATTATTTAACTTTGTTTTGAAAAATTATTTAATTTATTAGTATAAGTTTCTAACTTCGTTTTTCACTATTTAGGTCTAATACTTATTTGTTTTGTCATGTAAATGTTAGTTATTGATATTGGTTTGAATTAATATATTTGTTTTAGGAAATAGTAAAAGACTTGAGCACAGGCTGGACTCTGGATTTGCAATCATTAAAATCATTAGATTGAATGTAGATTATTATTATTGGTATTTTTGAAAGCAGTGACTTTGCAAATAACTGCTGTTGCAGACAAAATAAGATCAAAGATATAAGACTTTAAGTCGAATGATATATTTTTTTATATAATAATTTGTCCACATATATGTAGCATATATATTTGTAGTTATAATTTACATATTTAATAGTGTTCCTATAATCAAATTCTTCAAAAACATTATATTTGTTTTAATTGATGATGGCCCAAAAATATTAATTTGTACTAAGTGTTACTTGACCTGTTGAAATTTGCTTGTTTTTTATTAATATATATGCTAAATTAAGTAAAAAAACAACAAAAATTGAATTCTCTTCATTTAATATTTGATTTCATTGCTATTAATATTTAAATTAATTTTAACACAAAAATTTTTCTTCAATTATTGTGTTAAATATTAAAACTGCAGTTGGATTAATGTTATCTTTAAATTCTTCATAAACAGTTCAATAACAAAATAACATTGTCATTTTTTAAAAATCAAAATAATAACAGAAAATAAAGGCATGAAATAATTAATTAAAAGGTAAAATTATATGAAAATAATGTAAATATAAAATCAACCCCAGTTTATGAGATTAAAGCATTCATGAAAAATACTTACAAAACAAATTCTTGTAAATCAGGGATTAAATTATTATAGATTTAAATGGAAAAAATTATAATTTATTCCTAAGCCCTAAAATTGTCACTTATTTTTTATTGAGCTATTCTGGCATAGCATCTACATCAGGGCTGTCCAACCCACAGCCCAATATAAGATCATAAATTCCTTAAAACACTGAGATTTTATGTTTTATTTTTTGAAATTTGCCGTAACATCATCAAATATCCCATTAATAAAAAAAAGAAATTTGTTTCATTTTTTTAACTAAAAATATATAAAAAATAATGAAGTTAATGAAGTTTTCATTATTTAAACACCTATCAACATTTCCTATTTCCATTATCTAAAATATTTCTTAATCAAAGATTAAAACTTGTTTATCTGCTCAATAATTTTTTAAAAATTTCTGAACGGAAAAAAGCCAAAAGTTTATTACATTACGACATTTTTGCTTATTTGTCATGGCGGATATCATATATTGTACATTATTTACTAACTTTTTCACTTAATAACTATTGTTAGAATTAATATATTTTATGTGCATCCCGAAACGATTTTTTTCTTCAAATGTGACTCAAGGATGCCAAAAGATTGAACACCCCTGATCTACATAAATGACAGCAAAATTACATCAATAATTAGTGCTAATTTTCATAATACAATCTAAAAACAGGCAGTTTTCTTAAAGAAAGTCCATAATAAACATGTTGACCATGGCTTAGAAACAAGTACATTGCATAGTAAAGCTGTCTTTTTGAGAGATACAGGTTCAATTCCAGGAGCTATACTTCCACATTTCATTTTAAAGATCAATTTGCTGACCCAATCATAGTGTGAGAAGTCCTCACTAGGGCTTTGGAATAGTTCTGTAATTTAATAATTTCTAATTGGAAAGTAGCATAAAAATTAGAAAGAAATAATGAAAAGGAAGCTTATTAATCAAATTGAAATAATTTTTTATTAATGCTATAATTTACTAATATGAATCATGTGACTAAACTAAACTACACATCACTACATAATTACATGATGTCACTAAACTACAGTCTGCAGTTTAGATGGAATTTGTAATTTTTGATAATGGATTAATAACCAATATTCTTTAATATAAAATTATTAATAAGCTTCTTATAGGTTATTTGTGTTCTCTGAATCAAACTTTGTTACATATGAATTAGAAAGAAGATATGTCCCAATAAAAATTGATATATGCTATTGTTTAGTAACTTCAATAAAGTATTCTTTGCATGAAAATAATAGTCATAATAATTCATATCAAACATTATCAGAAATCATTGATATACAGATGATTCTCGTTATTTGTGATAATTACATTCTGTAAATTCATCGCAAATATTGAATTAGTGAATACTGAACCATTGTACCTATGGGAAATATAGAGTTAAGTTCCTATAAATCTTTCTTCCCAACATTTTCATCCTTGCTTTATTAGGTTTTCTGTTTAAACACCTTATTTAATGTGTATTACAGTATAAGCAATGTCCAGTATTATAATTACAGTAATCTTTATTTAATTTTTTAAAACACTGATTATATAGTAAATAAAATCTAATTTTTGATGAGTAGTTGTTTGATCTGACAGTTGACACATTGTCTTTCTGAACTGCATTGAAAAACTGTGTCATCCATGTCTCCATTGCTTTTTGCCTCAGATCTTTTAAAATTTCAACAAAAGGAGTAAATGTGCAGGAAGTTAGGTGTCTAAATTTGAGGCTGTATTCAAGTATGGGGTCACATTCTTCTGTGGGACCTGCAGATGATATGAACAGATTATTGGCCTATCTGCAGTCTGTGGAGAGAGCAAGGATAGGTAAACAGACTTTTCTGACAGAATGATACAGAGACTATGTTTGGTAACAAACAACTTTCTTTATTAGAGAGAGAGAGAGAGAGAGAGAGAGAGAAAGAGTTTACATTGGTAACAGTATTTTCACTGCTCAGTGGCAGTCCACGAATAAGAGCAAAAGCACTACAGAAATCAATTTTGTTACAAATAAAAATTTGCAAATGGTCGATTACGTGAGTAATGAGAATTGACTGTAATATGTTTTTCTCTTGTTTTATGCTGCTTTCCATCCTATTGTCATAGCCAAATGGCTATGTAGAAAAGCACTTGTTTACTATCTTGGAGAATCCTGATTCAAATCTGAATCCCATACTTCCAGATTTTCAGCAAGAGTTTAAACTCAACTGTTGTACTTCATCTTTTAACTTTCCACTGACTTTGTCATGGGTATTGGCCAGTCTGTAATGGGCTCAGAAAATGGCAACTGCAGATACTTAGGAGTAGTAGTAGTAGAATAGGGAGGGGCCTGTTTCAGCCCAAGCACAGCGTAGTAGTAGTTTTTAATTTTCAAATAGTAAAATATAGACCTTAATAGTAATAGTAAAGTAGTAGTAGTAGTAGTAGTAGTAGTAGTAGTAGTAGTAGTAGTACAACGGCCTATTTCAGCCCAAGCACTGCAACCAACATTGGTCTATTGTGCACGCAGATACAGTATATCCTATGTGTGATAAGATAACAAAAACTAATTTAATCATCCTATTGACCAAATATCTTTGCAAATCAACAGTGGACACCAATACCAATCATGGGCCATTCACATTTGTAGTAAAGTAGAATATTAGTTAAACAATTTAGTTCAATGAGCCATGACCCCTCCTTAATAAAATATGGTCTCAGATCCATAATTGAATCCAAAATTTCAGGTTGTAAGGTAATTCTTTATTATGCAGCCATTTGACAGTACTATAAAGGAAAATTGATGGTTGAGTAGGAATCCTTTGTATAAATTTTGAGAATTAGAACCCAGATTCAATTCTTGTTCTATGAGAAAAAAGGCAAAACCACTTCACTTGATGAATTAAATTGATTAAGTTTTAAATTGGAATTTGGCAGTATACACCTCACATGTAGAATAAAATAGCATTTAAAGATTTAAATATATATATATAAAATATTTAAAAGT
The DNA here is from genome assembly GCA_000484575.1 of Olivierus martensii. Classification (NCBI taxonomy): domain Eukaryota; kingdom Metazoa; phylum Arthropoda; class Arachnida; order Scorpiones; family Buthidae; genus Olivierus; species Olivierus martensii. The sequence goes on along the minus strand of AYEL01081636.1, from coordinate 4,169 downwards.
TTGGAATTGTTCTATGAAAACACTTGTATAATCTCTGTTATTGTTTCCATCCTTTATAATAGGGGTGGGCAACATCCGGCCCGGAGGCCGCAATTTTTCTCTTTTTTAAATAAATACTATTATTATCAATTGTTTTTGTTTTGGCTCGTGGTATTATATCTAATACCAACGTTATGTATACTTACATATCTGTACTTTCTCTCTTTTTTTAAATAAATATTATTATTATCAATTGTTTTTGTTTTGGCCCGTGGCCCATCATAAATTTTTCTATAGGGCCCCCTACAAAAAAAAGGTTGCCCACCCATGCTTTATATATTACTCAAGTTTGAAACTTTTGCATTTTATAAACTTCTTGTGAAATTGGTGTAAAGACTCATATATCAAATTATAGTACAAATTATATTTGCTTGTAAAATCAGGATCTCTTACATCCAAATCTTGTAAACCAGGGTTGACTTGTACATTAAAAATAGGATCATCTAAGAAGAATTCACAGATAAAGTTTTAGAATTTTTTAGATTTAGAATGAAAGAAATAAACAATAAAATAATTTTCTGAAAAAACTTATACAAAGTACTCATCATATCAAATTGTGTACAAAGCATTCATCACATAAAATATAAAAGCATATAACTTAACAATGCATAGCTGGTGTCATTTACTTTCAATTTAAATTTTTTTAAATCATAATCATTAATTTCTTAAATAAATAATTTTTCAAAATCAAATGTAATTAGTATTTTATACAACACATGCCTTCTCAAGAGTTCTATTTCTAAGATTTTATCTGTCTAATAACAGTTATAGGACTCAATCTTTACAGTTATATCTTCCTCTATCCAAGAGTATTAATCTATATATAGTTCAAAATAAAAAAAAAACTGTAATATCATTGGTTAGTTCATAGATCAGCTCTCTATACTTAAATAATCATAATACTTCATTCTATTCCAAATAATGTTTTATATTATTAGAGCAGCATTGGATTTCATTTCCATGTTTAATAAATCATCCCTAGTATCCATATTTAATTTGTACACTTGATATATTCTTTTTTCATGTTTATTTGTATTCTTTTGTATAACAAATAAAATATCTATAAATATCTGTTTATGTAAAACTTATTTTAATCACAAAATAAATATCACTTTCTACCTTTTTTATATAGATAATAGATGTAAGCTCAAGTTTTAGTTAGAATTATTTAGTAAAGTACTTACTATTTACTAACTAAATAGTTCTATCTAAAAAACTGAACTTGCATCTACTGTCTTCACTTTAAGTATTCTGAATTTGTAAATAGTTAAAAATACTTACTGTTCATTCATAGAACATCTTCTTTGGGTAGGTATCCCAAAATTAACAGTTTTATAAACAACAGTTTTATATAATTCATTAGCCATTTGTAAAGGCACACCTTCCCAAACCACAATTGCAATTATAATATAAGCAGTAACACATTTATGTCCGGGTCGATGTCGAATTACAATTAAAATTTTCTCTTCTGGTCCAGATCGTCTTATTATCCATTTTGCCATGGGACATCCTTGAGATGTTTTGCCTTCTTTACCTGTGTATTTTAATTTTTCAATTCTTATAGCATTTCCTTGTTCACCTGATCTATAAACAAAAATTTATGCAAAAATTTACTTTCAATTTAAATTTTTTTTAAATCATAATTATTAATTTCTTAAATAAATTATTTTTCAAAATCAAATGTAATTAATATGTTATGTAACATCAATCAATCTCACAGCACTATCAACAGATCTATCATTAGTGCAATCATCAGTAAATAATGCATAAATCAATGGCAATGCATTCTATCAATGCAGTGTTTTATTTAATGATCTTTTTTATTGCCACTTTTCAATCATTCATTGATTTCAAAGTGGCAGAATCCTTACAGACCTTATCAAAAGTTGTCACCCCTGTGGAAATAGTCAGCCAAATTGTAGATATGTGATATATTTCTATCATTTTGATTAAGAAATTGTGAATATCTTTGCAATATAAAAAAAATAAATAATTATTTAATATTTAAAAATATTTTTGCATATTGCATATAATTTTATTATTTTTATATACAATAATAATCTATCTATCTAAATAGTGTTGCCAGAATCAAATATGTAATTGAACATTGGCAGCACTATTTAGTTATAAGTTCCTGAAATGGAAATCTTCCCCAGTTACCATAGTAATCTAATTAGTTAAGATATTGAGACACTCCCTCAAAGAGCTCTGTTTGACTCCAGGTCAAGGAAAATTTTTATTTCAGGAAAATTATTTAAAGTTCAATTATTAATTAATAGATAACATCACCTTGGCCCAATTTTAATTAATTAATTAATCCAATAAATAGTGGCACCATAGTTCTAAATTATAAAATTATAGTCATTAGTTTCGGTTTAATTCCAAAATATTCAATAGGAGTCCTTTGGCTACTATATATGTTTATATTCTCTAGTAGGTTTACAGTTGTGATACATGTCTTATTTTATTTCTTTAATTAAATAATAGCTCTTAGCCTAACATACAAAAATAATTCATTTAATAGGAATGTTTTAAAAAGCTGCAAATGTGATTTATCACTATCTTCAGCTGCAAATACAAATTATCATCATTTCCCATTTCCATTCCAATAACAAAATACTGTATTCAAAAATAATTATAGCCAAGAACATTCCTATTAAATGGCTTTAATTTTGCTTGTAAATGCTAAATCAGGATTGTTTTTTGAATTTCTATGCAATGTTTATCATTCTTTTAAATTTTCTAACAGTAGCCTACTGATTGAATAAAATAGCTTTTATTCAATCATATATGTTTAATCAATAGTGTTTTAAACTCCTTACAATATGTTAAATAATCTGTCATAACTGTATTCTTCTTTTTAAAGTTTCTGATTAATTATTGAATAATATTAATTTATTTACACAATGCATTGATCAAATTATTCACTATTTATCAATGATTTCTGTAACAACAGATCCTTAAGCTGAATATTGATCATGTAGCATGATTTGTTGATACTTATATCAGTCAATGATACATAAAAATATATTACCTTACATAAATTGTGTTGTTGATTTAATGCCAAGCATTTTACCAGTTCATTATATTTTATTAAGAGCCTTCATTTTAATGTATATTAAAACAAATTTCATTTATATATCCAGTATTTCATAGACAACAGTTAAAAATTGTTTACCAATGTTTCCAGATTTATTATTCTTTTACAGAGAAATATTATATCATAGAAAACATTTATCAAATAAGATAAAATCAGTGCAGCAAATTTAGTAGTTAAAAATTGAATATAGTAGAATTTTTCGTTGAATTATGCAGAAAATGCATACCCAAAAGTAGTCAGATAACTTGAAAACTTTTTTCCATATTGCATTAATGTTATAAATTTAAGTGAATGAATATTTAATTTTATACCGGTAATCCTCAACTTATGACCAACTCATATTTATGACAGTGATGTTATCAATAAATTTTGCTATTGGTCAATGCAATTGATCTAGATTCAATTCCCAATGGTCTGGTATATATGGAAAACATTTTTGTGTCTGATTCTTGTAGTTTTGTGTGCTTTATGTTTATTAAAATAATAAACAGTGTCCTAGTAGACATTAGTGATGAAAAAAGCATGAATTTTGAATTTCCAACTTCTCATAGCAGAGTTAAAATTTTTGAAACTGAATTCCATTGTAAGTTGAGGACTATTAACTATATAAAATGATCTTACAAGTTACCTCATTAATGCAACAGTTACATTCCAAATCACTATTCTAAAGCAAATTTCACTGAAGAGAATCACTTTTACATTTTCTAATGCATATAAAAGTTTAAAAACATATTTACATTATTGAGGATGGCTGTAATAAGCCGAAAACGTTTGTATTATTATTAAAAAAATTTAGTAATTAGATATCTAGTAATAAGAGTTAAAGCAGTTTTCTTAGATTATATTTTTCTAAAAAATGCAGCTATTTTATCTAATTCATATGCTGTTTCAAAGTTACTATAAAATCAAATTACATGTAAATTTTGAATTATTTATGAAAAAAATTTGAATTTTTTTATATTTTTATTATTTTTAAATAATGAAATTTAAATTGAATTTTGATTAAAAAAAATATTTTAATATAATTTAT